>BCLG01000753.1:142111-158339 GCA_001602295.1 Zoysia matrella | reverse complement strand
TCAGCGGTTTTGTGGTGCTGCAGATCAAGTTCTTGCTAGACTAAGAGGGACCCTATTCTATGGTAGTGATTCATTTTTTTCAATATTTGCTTGAATTTAGGAATATCTAAGTTATTATATTTCCTATTGTAGATAAATCTGCATGCAAGGCTATTGATGATCTATCCACTTTTCTCAAGTGCTTAAGAGTATGGTCAGTTGACAAACATGTTACTATTGATGTATTGATGCCTCCTTCAGAATGTTACTACACAGATCTGTTTTTTCAGGTGAACTGCTGTAACCTTACACCTTTTGTGCACTTTTATCTTTGAAGGGAACCCTAATACATTCCTCACCATTAAACTTAATAACGTTCTAATGTTTATTCATTGTTTGATAAATTGTGAAAAAGATGAAACAGAACAGTAAACAACCTGCTTTTCCTAGTCCGTCTATGATTTAATTTAATATGCCATGTCAAATATGTGCAAAGAATTTGTTTTAACACTTGATACATAGTCACTTCTCTTGTGCATGCAATTTATACCAGCTCGATACAGGTTTACTCAGAAGAAGGTAACCATGCACCAAATTTCAATGAAAAATTGCTTGCAGTTGGTGGAAGATATGATCAGTTGATGGAGCAAGCTTGGGGCAAGGCTTATGTAAGTTGTATCCGGTGCATGATATATGCTTAAAAGACCCTTAATCAGTAACAAGTAACTATGTATAATTGGTTCAAAATCTTTCATAACTGTGCAGTACTGGTACCATCACCCTTCATGTCACCTAGGTATTCAAAATCTTCTAGTTCCTTAAAATGATAAAAAAGGAATATAAGCATGGTTTTTTCTTCCACAAAAGCTTTTCATTTGACTGAAGAAAGTAGAAAAACATGGGCAACTGATTTCGGTGTTTTTACTCTATCTAATATTATCTGCACAGAAATCCAAACCTCCAGGTGCTGTTGGTGTGAGCATTGCACTTGAGAAATTCCTTCCTAACAGTCCTTCATCTGAGTTGGGTTTGCCAAGGCTGCTGTCAAGGTGATCATATAAATATATCTAAACTACACACCCATCTATATGTCACTGATTCCATACATATGAACAATTTCTGTGGTCTTCAGGATCGAGCCTTGCATCAGTGTACTTGTGTGTTCAAGGGGCGGTGGTGGTCTTTTAGATGAGCGCATGGAACTTGTTGCAGAGCTTTGGGAAGCTAACATAAAGGTGGGTTCAAAAACACACGTGTATGAACCGGTTATCGAGTGAACCTATTGATCGATGGTTATCAAGTGAACCTCGATATGTTTGCTGCTGTCAGGCTGAGTTTGTACCTCAGGAAGACCCAAGTCTTCAAGAACAATATGAATATGCCAGTGATCATGATATCAAATGCCTCGTGTTTATCACAGAAGCGGGTCTGTCACAAACAGATCTTGTGAAGGTAAGTACATTCGTTGTGTTATTGTATCAAGAAGTATCGAAGTATTTTCACAAAAACACACTAGAAGTATCTGTTTCTGATGTATGGAATTCTAAAAGCATTCAGATATGCCGATATCATTAATTGTGCTTTCTTGATAGCAAAGCATCTCTAGTCTGTTGTAGCTTATGTGGACAGTGTTAGCAGCCAGTGATTTGGTTTGCTTGATTGGGATTAATACTGATAAAATATTTAGTTATATCAAGTGTTTGCCATTTGGGACCTCTGTAAAGTTTGTCTCGTTCATGTCTATTTCAGTTCCTGTAATCTCAAGATGGTTGGCAGCAAACAGTGACTCTTTATGATGCATATTAAATGACTGAGAAATTGAAATGAAGAAATGTGCTGGTGTCTCGTTGCTCTAAAAAAATCAATTCTTATACTTGATACTGAAATATTTCTTATCAGTTCTTATACTTTGCATACTTATCTCAGGTTCGGCATCTGGATGCTAAAAGGGAGAAGGAAGTCAAAAGAGAGGAACTAGTGAAGTTCCTATCTGATGCTATATGTTTACAGTTCAAAAATCCTACAATCTGGAGCTGATCAACATCATTTTTGTTTGTGCTGTATTCAGGTTTGTTCTAGCAAAGTATCAAGCAATGCTAACTATTTATCTACCTTATCTCTGTTGAATCTTTATTATGTACTCCCTCTGTCCCGATTTACTTGTAGTTTTCGGTTTGGGCATGGAAATTAAGGAGGGTTGGAAAAGATGGAATGTAGCTAAAACGAGGAGGGGAAAGAGAGATATATTAGGAATAGAGAAAGGCGCATTGAAAGTGAGGATGACAACTAAATTTCGAAAACTTGAAGACTACGATGACACGTAATATGGGATGGAGGGAGTATCATTTTTCTATTATATTTGAGACCATTATTTTCAGATTGAGTCATATTTTATACTTACTATTATTTCTTTCGAAACAATTCCAGGTGAAAATGTCATTGTTTCATGTGGAATAGTGACATATTGGCAGCTCTTTGCAGTCTTGCTGCCCTTGTGTGGACCAGAGGGCCAAGGTCGTAACGTGCGCGCTGATCAATCGGTTGGTGAAATACCGAGGTTGGTAATGTGGCTATGCAAGGCTGCTTCAAAACAAAGTTGGCGGGTAGTTGGTGCGGTTCTGCAGTTTTGGGGGTTATGTAGGCGTAGTGGCATAGCTTTCCTGTTAGTAGCGAAATAGCTATTCAACAGTCTTTCTAGGTTTGCCAAATTTTGTGAGTACGCGTGCGTGATTATTTTTCTGCAGAACTAGCATGTACATAGTCTTTTAGTTTAATCCGTCATGTACATGTTAAATTTTACATTATTGGGTGTTTCATTGTAACTGCTCCATTTTGCAGGCAGATGATTTGGAAGGAAACAAGGTAAGATAGAAAAGTAGAATGTGCTTGGAAGGAGACAAGGCAGATTCATTGGGTTGTTTTCTCGGACACTTGAACTTTGAGCCCCTTTCTTCTGATTTGCTGACACCGGATTGATTTAGGAAGGCTGCTGATAGTAATTACAGTATCTTCCGGGAGAGAGAGATACACCACCAGTGCAAACAGTATCTGCACATGCAACGACTTAGAAGACTTTTGAGAGGGAATCCATCATAGCATCCCGTCCAATATTAAGCTAATCCAAGGTGTCCGAGAGATTCTAAGCATGGATATTAATCTACGAGGCCCGTGCATGCACGAACGCCACCCCAGCTCACGTCCAGGGGAGTGCCGCCGTTTTCAATTCACGCCATTCCGCGATGAGCTGCAATCCAGTGAAGCGCTGCCCGTCACCCGCCATCTCAGGCTCATCACCGCCACCCGCCGCGGCGATTCTGGAGCGCCTCGCCCTGTCGGCACGTGCGGCCCCCACAGGGCCCCACGTGCGGTTCGGGCACACCTGTCGCCCGCAGCTCCGTCCATGTCCCATCCGACGGCAGGCGAGGTGGCAGGGATCGAAGACCCAGATCCGCACCCGACGGTCCCGTGACAGTTGAGCGACGCGGTTTCAGTTGACTTGAAGTTGTCCTGCATTTCTCTTTCATTTTTCTGGCACTGCGGCTTTAGACTTGGGTTTAAAGATTGCAGACCAACTACCTGCAAAAACGCGTTCGCACGCGGCATGACAGGTGCCAGTGTGTTCATCGGCATCTTTACATGTTTTTTTTCAATTGCCGCCTTGTTCCTTTCAGAAAGAAACGTTACCAGCCGCTCAGCGCTCAGTTTTTATTTTTCCTGTATTTCTTTCAGATAACGTGACAAGATGATCGTGAAAATGGGAGGGCATTTAATTTAAAGCGACTGAAAGAAAAATAGGAAAGTCTTTTCTCGATGAAACGACGATTAGGGCTCTGAATTTGATATGAAAACATAAAACAGGAACGTGACAACGAGTCTTCTTAAAGTGCAACCGAAATTGTGGTCGACAGCATGATCAGGTTTTGCTTTAGGAAATAAGTCAGATGGGGAAAATAGCTGACATTCTACATTATAATACTAGTCCGTACATTCTAATAGTATCCTGGATACAGTTTCATGAATTTCAACGTGGCTCCGAGTATGAGGAAAGAATCCATGCAACGGTTAGTCCTAAGCCTCTAAAAGCACAAATAAATGATATATACTCTCTCCGATCCTATATTTTTTTTATGTTTTGACAATGATACGGTTTTCAAAATATAATTTGACTTCTATTTTCTCTATAAGTTTTTATTTAAAAGTGACATAAATATACTTTTATAAAAGAATTTTGACAAAGCCAAATATATTCATATAATTTTCAGATTTTTAAAGTTAGCTACTTTAAAATTATTTGTAATTTATATTTCTAAAGTTTGATTCAAGTATCCAACAATAATGGTCTGAAATGAGTAGGGAAGGACTGACACTCCAGCAAATCTGTTTCTATAAATTCACAAAAAATTGAGCACGTCACAAGCATGTCACGCGCCTTTTCTCCGAAACTCTACTCATTGACGAGACAATGTTTTCGTGGGGAAACATAATACTGGCAAAGTACATCTTGTGCCTCAAACCAAAAGAGAGCAAATAGGTCAAAAGAAACCTTTTTCCCCTTTAGTTTCCCATAAGGAAAATGTTAGATACTAGTAGTACTATTATCCACCACGGCCGAAGTTCAGTCAAAACATGTTCATAAGCTGCTCTGCACACCTTCTTTGTTGAAAAACACAGCATTTATATCATATAATGACAAACTCAAACTTTATCACGAAAATCAACTCAAGACGTGGGAACACCCTAAAGAAAAACTAAGATGTGGAAACATAAAAGATCCTCTTACATGTCCTCTTCTGACATACAAACATTGTTTAATCTGTTTTGTGGAAAAAAACAGTTAACAAACCAGAAGGTTTGGTATAAATACCAACCATGGCAAAGGCAATTCTTTGCTTGCAGGCAACTCCAAGTCCAAGCCCTCCTCGTTAACCAAATGCATTGCCAAGCCCACACAGTATCCGCCATGCCACCGTCCTCCCCTCTCGTCAAGCTTCCCTCGCTCCCAGGCCTCCTCTCCTACCTCCCCACCAACCTCTCCTCCATCCTGCCGAGCAGTGGCCGCGACGCTGCCGCAGCCACTTCGCCGCCGCAGCCCGCGCCACCGTCACCCAAGAAGATGTCATCGTCGACTGAAGAACCGAAATCACAGCACGCGGCGAGCAAGGCTGATGCCGCGGGGCTGACGCGCGTGTTCGAGCTGTTTGACAAGGACGGCGACGGCCGCATCACGCGGGAGGAGCTGGAGGAGTCGCTGCGCAAGCTGGGCATGCCCGTGCCGGCTGACGAGCTGGCGTCCATGATCGCGCGCATCGACGCCAACGGCGACGGGTGCGTGGACGTGGAGGAGTTCGGCGAGCTCTACCGCGCCATCATGGCCGGTGACAAGAAGAAGGCCGCCGGCGGCGGCAAGGCTCCCGGAGGCGGCGCGAACGGGGAGCACGACGAGGCGGAGGAAGATGAGGACATGAGGGAGGCGTTCCGTGTGTTCGACACGAACGGCGACGGGTACATCACCGTGGACGAGCTGGGTGCGGTGCTGGCGTCGCTGGGGCTGAAGCAGGGCCGCACGGCGGAGGAGTGCCGGCGCATGATCGGGCGCGTCGACCGCGACGGCGACGGCAGGGTCGACTTCCACGAGTTCAGCCAGATGATGCGCGCCGGCGGCCTCGCCACGCTCGGTTGATCTCGAAGTCGAGCGCGCGCCGTCCCGGACTGGCACCGTGCTTGATCCGTGCTACCAGAAAAAAAAATTGTAGATATTACTGGCTTGAGTGGGAACTGTCGTAACCACGCTTCAGTATCTTCTTTTGTTCGTTTTCCCGCTAGCTAGAGATTGATGATGTACTTGCTTGCTTTGTTGAATTCTGATTAACGTATTGTATTGACTGTTGCTCGCAAAGGATTGCTTAACGGAAGGGAAAAGGCTTTCCAGCTTTTATCTTTCAAGTATCTTCCATCCGAGTGCTGTGTTTACATGTTCCAATGTTGGTGGCATCGGTAGACTGTAGCATCGCGAGCCGATAGAATGATAGATTATGCAGTTCAGAGTTCAGAATCTTGCTGTTAGCATGGCGAGGCATTGGAAAAGGGACAAATGCATCATGCATTTCAGGAAGAAAAAAAAATGGCGTTCTTCCGTTCAAGAGCACTAGTTGACTTGCCCGATCTGCTATGCGCGCCGCTTCAGTTTGTGATTTCCACGACGGGCTTGGCCGCTCCAGTTTCTGCCGGATGGGTATCACGTTTTCCGGTCAGCAGACCCCAGGGGGTTGAAAAACAGCAGCCGGAACTCGCCTCTCCGCAACGTTTTCCCATGGAAAGTCACCCGGACGGCGGGATAATGGATGCCAAAGCCCCAAAACGCCGAAACCTGCTTCACCCACTCCCCGGCACCGGCCGCGCTCAGCAACTGCAGGCCCCCTGGCGCGGCTGCGGCAGGACGAGCGCACCTACGCGTACGCCACACGCGGGCACCGAGCGCGCGGCTGGCCGGCACCAATTGCCCGTGCCCACTGGACGGGGACCGCGCGCGCGATGCGTGGGCGCGCCGTGCCATGTGACCCGTTAGCCCCGTCCACATGGGCTCCACGCGCCCGCCGGCCGTGCCGCCAGTGCGGATCGGCCATCGCCACCCGGCGGTTTCTCGGCCGTTCGGCGCCGGCGCGGGATCTCTGGTTGAATGAAGACAAACGACTTTGATTCTCAAGTTTCTCCTACGACTCGGCTTGTTGCTTGACTCGGTCCCAGGAACGAACGGGCGAATCCTGTCACTGTTCCATTGGCGAGGTGAGTAGACTGGCAACGATTTTTTTTTTTTTTTTGAATTGACTTGCTCGAGATCCCTGAATTGAAGTACTCCGTATTTTCGTTGTATGACCTTGAGAGCGTTTCGACTGGCCCGTCAAGTTCTAGCTGAGGGTCTTTGCTTGACTAATTACGAACAGTCAACATGAAGCCTGGATAGAAGCCGTTCCATATTTTGGTCCGGTAAAACAACGCGCTAGCAGTCAGTTGACAACCGCGTCATTACTTGAGGAACGAGGATGAATCAGAAGTTCGCGCGCTTCTAAGGTCTTTTTGGTAGGGTTTTAGATTATGAAAAATTAACTTTAGCTTTTGATTACGGGGTTGAGCAGCTTTTTAAAATAATCTAAATCCCTTTTCAAACTGTTTGGGAAACCAGATTTTAGTTATAAAAAGCAGCAGATTGTCTGCTTTTCCTCCTAGTTCATTTTTTTCATTAGATTTTAGCTGATTTTTAGGTATAAGTGATTTTAGTTGATCTATTTGATAAGATCATGCATAATCAGCTTCATAATCTCTACCAAGAGCCTCTAAATCTTTCCGCTTTAACTGTGTCTCGATCGTCATCTGTGACGACCTCATGTCCTGTTTGAACATGTTTTACGCAGTAGCGAAGCAACCTTGTGCTACCAGGATAGGCAGAATAATTAGCACTAGGTTGTTTGTTTTGACCATGTAACTGATCAAAATTTTAACACAAATCCCATGCTGGCACCACCTTATTTGCAGTGCCCCACACAGGTTTTACGTGTCGCGGTTGCCTGCATGCGTCGGCGGCGGGGGGCTGGAATAACTAAGAACCGAACGAGGAAGACGATGCCGACAACGAGGAACGTGTTGGCAATACGAGGGAGGGCTTCCATTCTGTGTATCTGCCCATGCCATCAGGGCATCAGGGATTGAAGCTTGTCCGTGTAAGCGTCTCGGGGAAGAAGAAAGAAAACAGAGGTCGTCGGCCGTCGGCGTCCTTATCCGGGGCGTGGAGGGAAGCCCACAGGCTCGCGTCCACCGCCGCCCGGCCCACACAATTAGCTTTGCTTCTGCTGGCCCATGTGGCATTTATCTCGGCCCACACTTCGCCCGACGCCGACGCGTAGGGTCATGGCCTCATGGGCAGCCGGCTCAACGGGTTGGAGAGCTGTTTCAGTTTCAGGCTTTCAGCGTGACTGGAATGAGCTCCGATGGTGATGGACAGAGGGCATCACAAGGAATCGGGATTTCACTGCGCCAGATCTGATTTACCTGCCTTCAGCAACAGTTTGGTACTAGTAGCATGTTAACAAGGTTACATGTCATAGATGTCGCTCATACATACATAGACGACCAGCCAGAGAAAGGAACAGGACAGACAGAGGTCACTATAATACAAACAACCTGCCTGAGAGGGACAGATGCTTGCTTAGTTTTCTTGTTAGAAGGGGTCAGGCTCAGGCACTTGAATTTCTACACCCTGCACATGGAGTAGCAGTTTCTCTTGACTCCGGACCGGACCAGCCACCGGTCCTCGGCTTCTGTTCTCAGATCCTCACCTGCGCCTGGTCCTGTTCGCCGGCGCCCACAGGTCGGCCCCGTTGCTCTGGGTCAGCTGCAGCGTCAGGTCCACCGGCACCAGGCAGAGGCCGCGGTTCCGAAGGCTGTAGTGGTCGGGGTCCTGAATTACATGTAGCAAAAAGGAGGCGTGTTATGACCTTATTACAACAGTTTTTCAGCATGGAGAAATGAATTATTTC
The DNA here is from genome assembly GCA_001602295.1 of Zoysia matrella. Taxonomy (NCBI): domain Eukaryota; kingdom Viridiplantae; phylum Streptophyta; class Magnoliopsida; order Poales; family Poaceae; genus Zoysia; species Zoysia matrella. The sequence continues at coordinate 149,829 of BCLG01000753.1, read as the reverse complement.
CTTTAGTTTTTTCCATCTCTATTTCCAGATGCTAATAATGTAACTTTATCTTTCTTCAACTTTCAGTCAAACTAGTTCAGAGGAGGCGACGGAAGGATAGTGTTTGCTCACCTCTGGCGCTGCGCCGGCCATCGGAGGAGGACGCAAGTAAGGGGAGCTAAGAACCTGCAAACACCAGTGCAACATTGGCGTCAGAGAGAAGCACATGTGCCGTGACGAGTTAAGTTTAAACTTCAGATTGTAACGCAATGTAGAGTGACTCGGAACACACCTCGAGTTGCTGGTGCAGGAACTTGATGTACCCCGAGGCCTCCTGCAGGACTGAAGCCGTATCCGTCTGCCAAAAAAGAAGCATATGTGATCAGAACTTGCAACGAGACCAGAATTTTTTCGCAACCATCAAATTGAAGATAGAAGTAGAGAATCCGCGTACCTTTCCGAACGGTGACACCAGTTGCTGAAGCGCTGCGACTCTCTCACCGATCTTGTCCTTCTTCTCCTGCTCAGTCGCAACAAGAAAACTTTAGCGAGCTAGACGACCATTTTTTCCCCGGGCAAGAACGCTACGAAATCGACGGATGACCACGCACCTTCGGCGATATGGGAGGAGCTGTTCTTGGGCTGGTGGTGTTCCTCGGCTTCTTCGAGCTCATGGCTCCGAATTCCTCTGCGCCGGTGGTGACGGTGACCGCTTTCCCACTGAAGTAGCTGTCGGTGTGGCTCCTCTTGCTGTGATTGGCCAGTTCGGCAGCCATCATCATCTTCTTCGCCCACGCTGTCACCTCGCCCCCGATTCCCTGCTGAAATTCGGGAGGAAAGATGAGCCTGCCTTGCTCCTATTCAGGTAAAAAGCTGACTTTTACAGCTGGAGTCGCTGGTTCATGGGTCAGTTTCATGGAAACATCGTCGCTGTCACTATGTTCACAAGCTAAGTCTGTCACAATGGAAACTGCTTTTCTAATGAGCTATACTAGCACTCAACGAGTAATGAAAGATCGACTTGACATGACAAGGTCAAAGGTGTCATTAGTCTCAGGAACTTTTCCCTCCAGGCTACAGCGACTTTGTTCTAGAAATTCAGTCCAAACAGTGGGAGGAAAGGAAGAACGACATGGCTCCTTTTAAATTATCTCCATCCAGACTTTTGTCGCAATGCTGCACTAATTTTTCCCCCTCTAGCTCAGAAAGCCCACGATCTTCCATCAGTTAAAATACTATAGGAGTACACTGTTCTGTTGTTGATTGACGATTTTGTTTGATTCCAAGCGGTGCCATTTGAACCTTATCCGAAGGTTCTTCTTGCAAAGATAAAATAAGAGCGTCCTTACATGGAGTCCGAGAGGATCGATGGTGCAAGGGTCTACGGATAGTGCTGCAAGGGACGGATACCTTAGCCCCGCCCCAAAGATTACGGCTCACGAGGCCATGTCGCTCCAAGTTGAGCTACTCCTATTAAACAATCGAGGAACAGGTTGGTCAAAGCAAATATTCTAGCGCGATCATCCTTATCTATGGACAACAGAAACGTGTGGGTCTCGGAGTTCCGCGGATCTTCCTAGTTTTGCTGCGACGACACAAATCATAGCTTTGTCTGAACATGGATCATTGGCATGATATCCGGAGTACTAGCTCTGTTTTAAAATATAACTATTTCTAAGTTTGAATAAGTCTAAATTTTTTAACTTCTACTTAATAATATTAAAAAAATTACATAAATTTTAATATAAAAATATAATTTTATGAAAGTTTATTTAATAATGAATTTTAAAAATATAATTTTTATATGATAAAATATTATTAATTATATATTATTAGTGATTAAAGTGATAAAAATTTAACTTTAACTTAGATCTAAAAATATTTATATTTTGAAACGGATAGAGTACTTATTCAATTTTTTTTACAACACTACTTATTCAAGTTGGGAGGAAGGGCCGTCTTTCGGTGGGGAAGACGAAGACAGCAAGCAGCAGGCGCCAGCTGTTGCTCGGTCTACCGAGCAGCGATGTCGCGCAGGACCGGTGCGTTTGGATCAAATTATTATAGTGTATAATAGTTATGCTGCACAGCACTGCAAGCAACGGCTGCAAAAGCTACAGCTGATCCGCGAAAAACTACTGTAGCATCAGGCAAAGAAGATAAGACCGTGGCTGCAGCCGAACCGCTGTGCAGCGCAGCGCAGCTAAAAATAGCTGGTCCGAACGCGCCCTACCTAGCTTAGCTGCTTCCTCCATTTGTGCGCTTGTCGTTCCTGGGATTCTGATGGAGAGTTTCGGACAAACAAACAGGGAATTGAGTATACGCAGCGGACGAGGGACAGGTATGGACTCTACTACAGCGGAGGTAGATGCGGCCAGGCGCCACACCCGGTTAATCCATTGGGAAGGCGAAGATAGCTTTTCAGTAAACTCCAGTGTTTAGCTCAAAGTTTACTTAAGAAAAATGGATAGGTGTGGAGTAGGTACCAAAGTTGAGGCCGGGAAGAAAAAGTAGGAGTCTAGTAGCAAAGAGTCAAAGAGGACAATAACGCTCGTTGTCTCCTTCGATGATGCAAGCTGGTAGTAGCAGTAGCAGTAGCAGGAACCATGCATGATTGACGAGTTTGTCAAGTAGCAGATCAGCAGGCTGTTGCTCATGCCCCTTATTTTCTCTCCCTGCTCAAGCTTTACTGCCTTCACCTACACCGCTACTCCGTAGATCAGTGTGTCAATACTAGCGATTAACGCAAGAGGAGCGCCGATCCAAACTACTCCTACACGAAAGCGTTGTCAGGAAGCCTTTAATACGCCGGTGCCCTTGCCGCGACGTAATCGCCAGCCAGTGCTTAGCGCGAACAAAGCCCTAATTTCCCGGCAAGCTAATTAAGTCCTTTTCCGGAGACTGGGTGACCATGTCCATGATTAATCGGTTCGCCGACGTAGGCAGGTACCCGCGCCACCCGAGAGCCAGCTGTGCAGAGAGGACGGGCGCGCGCCAACCGAGACCAGGCGGCCGCTCGTCGCCTGCGCCTGCAGACGCGTACGCGCCGCATTACGCCGTGCCATACGCCAGCGCCGGGTCTGGCTCTCCATGGCAGGGGCGACCGCCTACCTTCTCTCTCTCTCTCCCTCTCTCTCGGCAAGAACATGGCATCGCGGTTGATGCATGCGCTGATGAGCAAAGGAAAAAAAAACACCATGGCTGATTGGTGCAACTAACATACTTGTAGTGCTCCTGCTCCGGCGACGCTATTACTGAGAAGCGATTAAGCGCACAGGAAACTCGACTAGACACAGAACAGAAGCATACCATGGCTCCCAGGAACAGAAGACGATACCGAAAAATTAAAGCAAGTAGAGGAGGGAAAAAAAGGAGGGGGGAGGGGGTACCAGGATCGACAACAGCGAGAAGCGAGCTAAAAGACTCCGGCGGCGGTAGAGAACCGTTGCCTTCTTCCTTGGGCTCTGCTGTCTCCAAGATCGAGAACGACGAGGCTTACGGAGGGTTTAAGGAAGGATGGAAGCTAAGCCGAGAACTAGAAGGGCCCGGGGCGGGGACAGAACTGGGGATCAGGGGAGGCCCTGGCCATTATATATACACAGAACCAGGACCAGAAGACTCTGTTGGGAGGGGGTGGCTGCTAGTGCTGCAACGGATTTTCTATTTTTCTAAGACAAGAAAACGAGTTCCCTACTCTATCTACAGCAGTCCTGACGACACAACAAAACAATTTCCTTGAGGGTTCGTTACGTGCACCGCCTGGCGGAAGGTCGACGCGGCGGGGACGGGACACGAGAGCGCGTGCACGACATGTCCGTGCCAACACCGCCGTCGCACGTTCGCCGCGCTCGTTTCTGTGTGTGCGTGTTTGGAGAAGGCACTTCGCTTTTCGTGCCTGCGCAGTTTAGCTCTTTTTCGTAGCGCTTTTCGTTTTTGTTTTTCTGGCTGGCCGTGGCCACGGCGCGTCGGTTTCCATGACAGCTAATATCCAGAGGAGAGGAGGGTGTGAGACGGAGAGAGCGGCGAGAAGCGGACAGGCGGCGGTGACGCCATATGCAGGCAGCCCACAGCGAGAGCGGCGGGGACAGAGACAAGCGGGGTTCATTACTACGAGTTCAGCTGGTCCGTCCGTCCGGCCTGGCCTGATCGTGGTCGCTCCACACCGCTCCACGCCCGGACCGGTTCGTTTCGTTTGGCGCCGCGCACACCCAGAATCACGCGCACACGCAGTGTCAGCGTATGGCCGTCGCGGGTCGCGCCCAGCGCCCGCACCGCGTGAAGAGGCTCGACCTCTCGCCGGGCCGGGTGTTTACACAGGCGAGTGCAACAACGTTTGGCCACACGCCTGCAGCGGGGCGTGGGCGATAAGCGGATCTTGTTATATTCAAAATTGTTAGATCAATAAATAAACGGTTGAGATGAATTTTTTATTTTTATTTTTAAAAAAAATGAGTCTCCCAATATGAGGTCACGTATTATTCATGCCCTACTCTCCTCCTCGTTATATGATTCACCGGCGTGGGCGTCGTGGACACTCGACGGAGGATACGGATGAACGAGTGGGGATGGGATGGATAGGCGTCCTCGCTTGGTATGTCGCCTGCTGCCAGAGCCGCGTCACGGACGTCCGCGCTGCCATCCGCCGGGCCCGACGCCAACGTACGCGCGCCCTCGCCATGCGTGAGTCCACACGACCCCGACGGGTTTCGCAGCTGGACGTACCGGACGGAGGACGGGGCCCACGCGCTTCCCCCGCCAACCTTTTCATCAGCATTCGGACTTCAGAAGCTCGCGTCGTCGTCCATCACTCGCTGGCTTCTCCTCCATTGGGAACGGCTCAAAATCCGGCGCCGGACGAGTGCCTTTTTTTACGGGTCTTTTCCTTTGGTATCGTATCGCGGACTGCGGTAAACTCGCTGTGATCGTGTATGTGTGTGTTTGGATGCCAACTGGGACTGAGAGGGTCCCAAAATTTGCTTTACTGCACGAAACGGTCGTCTGTGCTGAACGTGCGCCGGCAGTCTCCAGAACCGCGGAAACAAATCGCGGAAACGGCTGAACAGGTAAAGACCAAGGGCCACCGGCAGCCCACAGCCGCAGCCGCCATATGGTGCTATATAATTCTTCCGTCCTTGCTTCTACTAGTACGGTAGTAACATGCTGACCCGATCCACGTTGTTCAGATCGAGGCGTGCACGAAGAAAAACTTTCCTGCGTCTGTGCCGCGAATCGTATCACGGTGGGCCTTCTTCGCCCGGGACGGAGGCAGAGCAGTCGGTGTGTCTCGTCGATTAGGCCCGGCAGTTCAGGACACGGTTCGTTCAAGTGGCCGGTCGTGCCCCGGCTGACGGAGTCGCGAGACCTACGTGGCTAGATAGATGCGATGGTGGTTTGATTGACACCTTTTCATGATGGCTTATTGTACCTTGCTAATCTACATCGAGATTCCTGGCTTTCCGTCCCCCGGAAATCACGGTGTTCAGAAGGAACCTAATCTGCAATCTATGACGACTTTGGTTCGAATGGCAGTTCGTGCCGTTCCATCTCGAATTTTGTATGGAACCCCTGGGCCGATCATGAGTTGCTTTCTAATCAGTGCTCAAGAAAACGCGCCAAAACGGCTCATTATTCCATCAATGGGTTACCTTTAAATACGGGTTTGAGTAAAACGAATCATATATGTCATCAGCAAAATCGAGCAAAAGCAGAACGGGCAAGTTAGCTCCACGGAAAGTTTTGTTACGCAATTAACAATCACCTCAACAGGGACAAGAATGTGTATACAGGGACAACAAAAAACTAAAATTTGCAATTGCAAATTGGTCGATCATGTTATGAAAACCAAGGGTGAGCTTGGACAACATAGCATCACAGGTTCATAGTGCTTCTTACAGTGATTACAGCTATCTTTTTGGTACAATAATTCACTACTCGTACCTTTGCAGTTATGGTCCATCAGATGCAGCATTCAAGGTGCCATCAGCATCTCATTGACCAGCATGCGGACGACAACAAACTGCTAACGCAAAACAGAATAAAGAGTAGTCTCTATCCCCGGCTTTCTGCATGGCACAACTGAGAAGCTTCTCAGGTCTGCGCGCGCATTCTTCATGCAACTAGCACTCATCTCCAACTAGAAACTTCAGAGGACTACCCCGCAGCGTAACACAACTAGGATTCCTGGGCATGGGGGCGCAAATAGCCCCTGCAAAGCTCCTCCAGACGATGAATAAACTTTTGGGGCTGTTGCCACCACGTGGATTCAGAATCAATGGGTCTTCCATACAAGCCTTCTTGTGCACTATCCTTCTTGGTGAAGCTCTCAGAGAAATCACGCCAGTTCAGCATGGCCCGTTTCAGTCGAGCTGTTCTCTTACCGGTGACGAGGTACCTGGTGTAGTCCCTAGCAAGGCGATACAACTCCTCCCCTCTTATTATATGGATATACTACACAACGGAAGGAAGTAAAAAAAGTAATTTAGAAAGAAGGATTAGGATTCCTTAATGCTTACAATCAAGATAAACAGATCAATACATTTGTGTGCCTTATGAAAGAAATGGATTCCTCACGTAAATCTTAGTTGGTAGATATATAATTGTTTTGCAAAAATTTTATGTAGCCTGAGCAATGAATATACAAAACAAACGGTTTCAACATTACTAAAGCATGTTGCTATCTGCACCTCTCTGTAAGCTAGTGCCCTGGAATGACCATTTATTTTGAAGTCAATCTACATTTCGGAATCCATACACAAAAGAGATGACCTGACAAAAACAAAACCATACGGATGCATGGTTATCAAACTGTATTAAAGTCTACATGTATCATTTAGCTACCAGAGAGGAAATATCACTTTCCTGAGTTCCACCATTCCCCATTATCCCATCAGAATTAGCGTAACATGTTGGGTAAAAAATAAAATTTTCAAACAAGAAATGCATGGTGATGCAGCTATACCATCAACTATACTTTGAACAAAAATATCCTAATTGGACGTAGTACTAGTTTAGAAAGACATGGTCGAAAACAGATTCACATCAACTAAAGCATTTTCTAAATAGTGCACCACAAAAGGAGATACGGAACAATGAAATTACCAAAAGTATGAAGGCAACAGTTGCCAACAAAATCTGCATCAATTCATAAAATGATTCCTTGAAAGACTCGTCATCTGGGCCATCAGAACCACCACCACCTCCATAACGATTTTTGTTGCCTCCATTCCCACCAGATCCTTGTCCACGAAGCTTAGCAATCTGCTCCATCAGCAAATCTTTTATAGGCCTTTGCTTTTTTGCTTCAGCCATAGCTTTGTTCAATGATTCCATAGAGAAGGGCTGATACAGAAGCATCAATGAATTAGCAAGTTCGCACATGATTTCAAAAGTAAGCTTATATACATTCTAATATGCTTATCTAATAGGGATCCCTGTCTTACATCACAACTTCTCCATGCTGCAAGAAATCCTACAAAATTGTGCAGCTCTATGTTTTATAATAAATTCATAGATTTACCATATGAAAATAAGAATCTATAAGATACTCCAACAGAGTACCAAACCATATCAATCTTGACAAATTGCTAAGTTCAATGTGAGTAAGAAAATGTTTCCAACTCTTCCCAGAATTTGGATAATGTAACGAGAAATGACGATATATGAAATACTCCCTCCGTTCTTTAATTGATGTCGCCGTTGACTTTTAAATTCAACTTTGACCATTCATCTTATTCAAAAAA
>BCLG01000753.1:127943-142101 GCA_001602295.1 Zoysia matrella | reverse complement strand
TCATTAGAGTTATTTGAATCATAATTTAAAATTTTATACATTTAAACAAATTTTTTGAATAAGACAAATGGTCAAAGTTGAATTTAAAAGTCAACGACGACATCAATTAAAGAACGGAGGGAGTATGTCTTTAATTTATCAACAAACCAACAATCATTGTGACACCATGCATCATCTTGGAACATAACAAGAATAGGTACGAAAGTATGAACCATAATAAACAGTAGTTGTGTGGTAATAATCAAACGTGGATAAAAAGAATAGGTACAAAGTATGAGCCATAATATATAGAAAGAATAGGTACAAAGTATGAGCCATAATAAACAGTAGTTGTGTAGTAATAGCCAAACGCGGATAAATTAAATACACATTCTGCAAAAAGGTAATAAAACTGCTTACATCATTGATAATCTCGGGGTTACCCTTCCCACCCAATGCATATGGACGACCAAGCTTTTTATGGCAAGCATAAACAAGAACAAGCCTTGGATACACTTGTTCTTGTAGCTTGAACGATAGAGTAGAATGTGGGCATAGAGAATCTCTATGAAGTGCCTCACGGGCCTTTCCAAGACCAACTGCTGGCTTGTACGCAGTGAGCACACTATGAGGCTTGTGTATTGTAGCATGGAAGTAGCTCATGTTTTCGTACTTTGCAAGTTCCTAAATTGCCTTGAGCCAAATCTGTATGTTTAAAATAGGAATGTAAGCATGCACACATTTAGATTTGAGATAGAACAGTGCTCAGCCCAAAGACAAAATAAAAATCAACTGAGCTAACATAAAACAGAATGAAAATTTCAACATCATGGCACGGAAAAGTAGTCGGTATTCACTGGTCAAGATGTTCTGAAGTCGCAAAATTTCTATAGCAAACAACGTGTCTAGTCTCAATTTTGTTAGGATATACTGTGAACCATTTCCTTCCATTTTAGGACTAGACTTGTGCACGGATAAGTCAACAAAAACTTCTGCAAGAATGCTATATTTAAGCACATATGTAATTAAGACTAAAGTGTGCGTATCATGTTCAATATGATAAGTCCAATGTCCACCAGAGAGGAACCCTAGGCAATCCCAATATGTCTGTAGTTGATACTGATCACCCTATCTGAGTAAAGCGTTTATCAACCGATAAGGCTATAATCCAGGCTGAAATGCATCCCTCTATCTTTACTTCTATCAGTACTGGTCGCATAAATAATCCTACCATCAGGTTGGTTCGACATGCTAGAAATTATGCAGCCGCAAATTCGTCACATTACAAAGCCCTCGCTCCCAATTTCAGATCAGAAATGGAAAACAACAAGAAGTTGCAGATGAAGAACTAGCGGTACAAATCCTACAAAGTTGCTGGTGCGGTTACCCGGGGGACCAATCGCGGCGGCGCCGGCGGCGGGACGCGGAGGTGGGCGGAGAAAAACCAATCTCACCGTCACCTCCAGTGCAAAGGAGGCTGCCTGTGTCTTGCCTCGGCCTCCGTGCCTTGTTCCGGGCCCTGCGCCCTCGCCCCGGCCGCTCGTCGCCTAAATCTCACGGCCTCGCGCGTCCCCGCGCTAGAGGTGACGGTCAGAGGGACGTGCGGGTGCGGGTGCGGGTGGCCGGATAGAGAATACGGCAATGGGTCCCTCTCACTTCTGCTTGCCCTCTGTTCCCCTCTATTTCGGCCCGATCGGCTTACAGGCCCCTCGGCCTCCCAAGGCCCAATAAAAAAAAGCTGAATGATAGGCCCGATTTGAAAGATTACAAATTTTTTTTAGAGTCCATGGGCTGTATCCACCCCATCCTCGTTGTTAGGAATGTCAAACCCCAACTAACAATATAAGATTGGAGGGAGTTAATTAATTTTAGAAAGTTTTGGTAATTGGGTCGACCCACTGACCCAAAAAATCAAAAACTTACATCCCTACTCGTTGCGTATAAGGTGGCTGGCGTTTGGATACACAGAGGGTAGGATAGAGTTTATTAGGAAATAAAAAGATCATTCATTGTTCATTGATACGTACATGCCACTGGATCTTGACATTTTATTTATTTTTTCAATCTCAAATTCACTCTGCATTTCTGGTATCCAAACACCATATTAGCGATGGGCACTTGACTTCCTCGTACTAGCTGCCGTTACCCCTGGGAGCCAGCTCGAAAATGCATTAGACTCAAGTACCCCCATGTTGGCACGAACTGAACCGTACTTAAATGCCTCAGGCTCCTTTGAGCTGACTTCCTAGCGGAGATCTAAAAGTTGAACGGACGACGAAGACCTTGCGCCCAGAAGCCTATCGCGGGGACAGGTCAATCCTTCGATTCCAACGGCCCAGCTGTACGATGATTCTAACAGGCTAGCAGACGCCGGGCGGCCACGTGACCACGCTAGCTGACCTGCTGAGTGAGGCAGTGCGCTCGCTCGCGCGCATTTGCGGGGGCCGGCGTGCGCATGTCAACAACGCGCGGCGCTCGAGATCCAGCCGGCCGGGGCTCGAGTCCGCGGATCGGAGGAGACGCAGGCGCCGCGCGCTCCCCTCCCTCGTGCACGGCGCGCGCTCCGCGGCGCTTGATCGTGCAGATCCAGCGGTCTTGGTCATTACAGTATTCAGCTGTGCGGAGAAGAGCAGAGCAGAGGCGGGTCCTTATTCTCTGCGGTAATGCCTTTACTATAGTGTAAGAAGCACAGTGACAAATACACGCTACAGCAGCGACCGATCTCATCTGTCAATTTTCGATCCAACGTCCTAAATACGATCTTAATGTCGTGTACTGTAGCTCATCTGTATTTTGAACGCCACGGGAGAGGATTTGACGCCCGTCCGCTTCACTTCACCTATAAAGCAGAGCCGGACGGCGTTCCCAGTTAAGCCCCGCACCAGGTAAGGCCTTCGTGGTAGTAACTGGTAAGCTAGCTCAAGCTAGAGCGCCACCAATACACTAGTAGTACAAAATTCCCAAGCTCAGAAGCAAGCAGCGAAGATGGTGGAGGTGATCGGCAAGCGGAGTGCGCGTTGCGCCGTGCTGTTGCTGCTCCTCTGCGTGGCCGCCCGAGGCGTTTCGGCCGTCAGCGATGGTGAGAGCCTTGATCAAGCTGCGCTGCCGTGCGTTCCTTGAGCTAGCCACAAATGCATGATGGGTCGGTATAGTGGTTGGTCAAGATGCAACTGGAGCGAGTATTATTGTTGACACGTACATCCGTTTCACAAAAACTATGTTGCTGGCTCATGTGGATTTACGATATTTTTTTTGCGATTTAACAATGATTTATCCGCAAAACTCACGGGACAAGCGGGTACCTCCGCAACAACCTGTAAAAACCCGCAACTTTATTATGTTTGTTCTACTTATACTAATTTGCATAAAGTTACTTATTATTATTTAGAATATTCTTCAACAAATTTTAGTCAAATTCGTTGAAATTTTATAGTGTAAACGCGAGGTTTTAATTATAGAATCCAACTTTAAACTGACTAGAACAAGTAAAAAATCATGATTTCAAAGTTACTAATATTTTGTACTAGTTGTATATATAATAATAGAGTGATAAATTGTGTTGAGTGGACAAGTTATTAGATTCTTGTAACGACGGTATATTTTTTCTATGTTGCGGTCCCGCGAAGCCCAAATATTTGATTTTCGGTTAACCATGCCGCTCGCGGGTGCAACGATACCCGCCCCACTTGCAACTTGAGTGGTTGAAATGCCACGTAGTGATAAAAGAGCTCGACCACCGGATTTTTTTCACAAACTAAATTAATTTTTTATCAAAAAATTTAGTTAAAAATGAATAAAAATTTGATTTGATTATAATCCAATCCGATAGTACAGCAGAATTCATGCTGGTTAGGCTCGAGGCCTAGGTGTTGACTTGTTAAGGTTTCTGCTGTCTCACGGGCGTTCAAAGAATGAGCCCATGTTTGAGTACCAGTAACTTTTACAGGTGCTTCCCTTCTGACCATGCGAAAACTAGATTTCCCTTGGCCTCCTAACAAGGACTGAATTTCGAATTTCGATGGCCCTCTCCCGCTGATCATGACGTGATTATTTTGAGAGTCCTCACATGCATGCATGCATGCGCGTACCCGCATTTCTTAAAATAACATTCTGTGAAAAATAGTAGCACACGTTTTGGTACTCACAGACCTGCCTAATTGTGTGTTCACTGAAGATTTTGGAGAGCTATCTTGCAGAACCAAATCCTGTTGGCTTAATTGTACAAGTGCAAGCATTACTGTTTCTAATTACGTAGTAAGTCTTAATTTGACACAAGATGCGGTACACTCATCAGTCATCACGTTCATATGCTGCAGGTCCGTTGCCAAACGGCAACTTCGAGGACTCACCAGACACGTCCCAGATGAACGGCTCGACGGTGACGGGGGAGAACGCGATCCCAAAGTGGAAGAGCTCCGGGCGCGTCGAGTACGTCGAGTCCGGCCAGCGGGACGGGTACGTCGTCCTGGCGGTGCCGGAGGGCGCGCGCGCCGTGCGGCTGGGCAACGGGGCCTCCGTCCAGCAACAGCTCACCGTGACACAGGGCACGTACTACGCCGTCACGTTCAGCGCCGCGCGCACCTGCGCCCACGCCCAGAAGCTGAGGGTGTCGGCCGGCGGATCCCAGGCCGACACGATCCCGGTTCAGACCGTCTACTCCAGCAGCGGCTGGGACTCCTATTGCTGGGCCTTCCGTGCCGAGAGCAGCAGCGTGTCGTTCGTCATTCGCAACCCCGGGCAGGAGGAGGATCCTGCGTGCGGTCCCATCGTCGACGCGGTATCCATTAAGACTCTCAACACTCCTCAGGCCGCCCAGAGTAAGAGAACACTCGGCTACCACGCATGTTATTACTCAACAATCGAAATGGATTTTTTTCTGATATACGTCATGAAACACAATAACGAGCAGATAACTTGATTAAGAATGGGGACTTTGAGGAGGGCCCGTACATCTCCCAGGTCTACCAGTGGGGAGTGCTGGTGCCGCCGACGAACGAGGTCGTGGTCTCGCCGTTACCGGGGTGGAAGATCATGTCCGGCTCCAAGTCCGTCAAGTACATCGGCTCGTCGGGGTTCGCAGTGCCGCGGGGCGCGCGCGCCGTGGAGCTGGTGTCCGGCGTGGAGACCGCGCTGGTGCAGGACGTGGACACCGTGGAAGGGAGCTCGTACAGGCTGGAGTTCATGGTTGGCGACGCGGAGGGGGTGTGCGCGGCCTCCGACTCGCCCATGGAGGTGCAGGCGTACGCGGCGCAGGGGAAGACGAGCGTGCCGTGGAGCTCCCAGAGCTTCTCGCGTGGCGAGCTCGAGTTCACGGCGATCGCGAGCAGCACGCGGGTCGTGTTCGTCAGCTCGGGATACCACACCAGGTCCGACGGCAGCGGCACGCTCTGCGGGCCCGTCGTCGATGACATCTCGCTTGTCAGCGTGTCGAAGCCTGCTGCTCGCCGGCTGCTTCGATAAGAGTTGAAGCAAGCCGTACTCTTTGAATTCCGGCGGGCTCTGACACTGCTAGGAACACTAGTGCTGGGACTTACGAGAGAATATTATTATTTATTATTTGTAATAATATTAGCAATTTGTCTTGTTGTGATCTACTCTCCGTTTTTAAATTGATTTCACCGTTGACTTTTACGATTAACTTTGACTATTTGTTTTATTTAAAAAATTTGCTCGAATATGAAAAATTTTAAGTTGCGATTCAAACAACTAATGATAAATCAAATTATATGAAAATATATGAAATTTATCAAATTTTTTTGAATAAAACGAATGATTAAAGTTGAATTTTGAAGTCAACGGCGACATTAATTTAAAAAACAGAGGAGTACCGGTTTAGGCTTTTGGAATCTATCTTAGCTGTTCTCATTTGTAATCCTAAATGTTGTTCTGAGTCTGGTTCAAGTTTGGAAGCCGCCATCTTTACGTAACTCCATTTGGACTTGGACCTAAACACGGTCTTCAATATGGAATTTTGACTTGATTGTATTATTAATAAAAATAATTTATTTTAAATTACAACAGTTGTGTTATGAAGCATGTACCTCTCGTGATTGGTCTAATACTGACAATCCCTTGTTTTTGGACTAGGTAAAATTTACTAGTGGACACCCTTCAATTGTGACATTTGCTCTAGTGGGGCTTTGCTGAAACACACCATTTCATTAGATATGGTTATTAGATGATGGGCATCTATGCAGTTTTTAAGACATTTTCTTAGAGAGAGGGAGAGAGATAGAGAGAGCGGCCTTTTGGGCTGCAGCAATATATCATAGCTGATCAGACCTTAGCCCCGCAACAATTGTGAGAAAACAAACTCTCGAATCCTATGTTTTTCTTGGAATTAATTGGACCAATTCCTATGAAATTTTTGTAAGTGATTTTTTTCCATTTCAAAAGATGGCACTCTTTCCCCCATAGTAACACCAAGCTAATGCAGGGATGAAGCTATGTTAATTCATTGGGGTCAGCCGATCTCGACAGTTTTTGTGCAAATCAATCAGAAATCACTTTATTTTATAGCGACTTCTTTCATTATTTATTTGTCGTGACACTTACAAAAGTACCACAGCATGTTACAACAACTTCATATTTGAGGCCCAGTAAACAGACCTATTAGCCCCTGCATTCTTATTTGTTACCGTTATTGTAGTGCGTAGCCAGTACAAGCAAAGACGATTTATTCTTTAACTTCGAGCCGATCGAGCAGGAGGGGTGAATCTCTAGCAGGTGAGGTTGCCCCCCGGGTCGACACCGAGCTGCTTGCAGAAATTTTTGTAGCGGTTCACCCGGTCCTGCATCTGGTCCTTGTTCTTGCCGTTGCACTCGAGCGCGCCGTTGATGGCCCTGATGGTGGCGCCGAAGCCCTGCGGCATGACCTGGTGCACATTGTTCATCCAGAACCAGAGCGCCGTCTTGAAGGACACCACTGGGTCCTGCGCCACCTTGTCGGGGTCTCCCAGCCCGTTGAAGCCGATGTCCCGCCCCGCCGGCCCGTAGTTGTAGTTCCACGACAGCTGCAGCGGGCCGCGCCCGAAGTACTTCTTCCCCGACACGCACGGCCACTGCTTGTTGTTCGGGTCGCAGTAGTTCCTTTTGGCGCCGTCGATCTCGTTGATGAAGCACAGGCCTGCATGCACCGCCGGATTGGTACACGCGCGCAAATAAATTATGACCACGCCGTGAAAGTGAAGCCATGTGCATTGATATAACTACTGGATGATGACCAACGACATGTATTGTGATATGTAACCAACTTACTTCCGGTTTCGTGCGCGACGTTGGCGAAGAAGGCGGCGATCTCGCGCTTGCCCTGGACCTCCGAGCCACCCTGCGCGAAGCCGGGGTACGACCGGGCGGCCGTCAGGAACGCGTCCCGGGTGTAGAAGTTCTTGCCCTCGCACGAGTTCGGGTTATTGGCCTTGATGCCGTTGAAGAACGACGTGGTGACCACGCTGGCCACGTTCAGCGCGGCGGCGGAGCCGACGACGCAGAGAAGACCTAGCCCGAGAGCCAGGACGGTGGTCGTCAGGTTCGTCGGCCATGGTGAATTCGCCATACCGAGCAACGAGCCTCAGTTACTTATGTCGCTACTTGAGGTGATTGGACAAGGCGCTGTGGTGTGGCGTTTATATAGCGCTCGATCAGGGACCAGAGGGCCGGGTCGACGTGCACCTTCTCCATGCATGGCCGCCGTGTAGCTTGCTGGGTACCATGCATCACGCAAGTGGGTATTTATTCGTGGCATGCGTGTTCCACAAATCAACTTGAATTATCAGTGTAGTACTACTAGAAAAGACTTTTTGCGTACTACTAGTACTAGAACTAGCTGGAGCTTAATCGGCGCGCCGCGCGCGGCTGCCTAATTTTGGGGAAAAAATTCCCTGCCGGAGGTTCGCAGCGCGGCCCTTTGCGGCCCCGCGCTGGATTCGTGACGCGTGGATACGCTGAGATATCGAACGGGAGCAGTCGAACTGATTTCCGGGGGCAGCAGCTCGCTCAATCTAAATCGCCGATTGGCTCGGCTCTCAAGCGCAGTCCTCTAAATCGCCGATTGGCTCGGCTCTCAAGCGCAGTCCTCTCCTTCCTCATTCACGGGAGCAGCACCAGGAGAACGGAACGACAGCGCGATAAGAACCTCGTCGCTGACGGCGGTGGTGTAGATGAAGTCTGGAGTAATGGAGTGGATGCCCGTAAATGGGAGCACCGTGAGCCATCCATGCGTTGCCGTCGCCAGATTAGACAGATCCCAGCGCGAGGTGCTCGTCGTTGGGACCCGACGGCGACGCGAACGCCCGAAGATGCTAGCGCCGACAGCAGGCGCGAGTCAGCCTCGTGGATGAATGCCGCATGGTCCGACGGCCGTAGCAGCCGCTGTGACGATCATCATGCCCACGTACGGCTCAACGGAGCTGCCCTCGCCGTCGGCGACGATCCTGTAGCACATAACCCGGGAGCCAACAAGTGCTCTGGCGCAAGAAACAGAGCACAGCTGGCCTAGCAACTAACACGGCAGAATAAAAAACTTCAATTCCAGAACAAATTTGTTGTCAGCGAGGTGGAATGAGTCGATTTGTTTTTTCCTGATGCTCGATCGAGTAGGACGGAGCCATTGGGAGAACGAGCCGGGTGGGCGAGCTTGGTTGGAGCGACCTGCGGGAGAGTGGAACCGCTTCCCACAGTCCGTTTGATCCACTAGGAAACCCACGCGTCACGAATCAGCACAGGGCCGCAAAGGACCGCGCTGCGATCCTCCCGCAGGAAATTTTTCCACCTAATTTGGACCTCGCAAGCTGCTTAACGGGACTTTCTCCTAGACTAGAGGAAGCATGGGCTCACAGACCAAGTCGTAGGCCTTGAAATAGAGCCCAAGAACACAAAAAGACTGGATCGAATGAGCCCATGGACGACGCATGGCCATGTACTATTATTTCTCTTTTCGGATTTTTTTTTCTCAGTGAAACTGTTCACCGGACGACTGATTTTTGTTTTAAAATTTTAAAAATTTTATTGCGAAATTTCAAAAACTAGTAAAACTATTCGATAAACCAGTAAAACTAAAAGATAAACCGGTCAATTTCAAACTTTGAAACCTGAAAACCCAATAAAACCGAAGAAACCGATCGATAAACCGTAAAAACCAACCCATTTATTGTAACATTTTGTTCAAATTTTAATTTTTTTATTTGAAACGATTTTCAACCAATATTCATGATTTTAGTAAAAAGACCAGTTTTAGTGGTTCAAGCGAAATAAAAACTTTGAGCTTAGAGAGCAATCAAGGGGCCCGGCCCTACGGCCAAATATTTATTGATTTTCTGGCCCTCTTTTTTTCCTTCTGGGTGCATATATGGTCAAAATCAATATACTATAGCTGATTTTCTACTTCACGGTGGGTGCACAGCAGGCAGCAGAGCATACATAGCTTCGCCCATGCGTCGAACTGTTGGCGCCAAACCCTTGCGATATGAACGGCTCCAGCATATACTTCTTCCAGAACCAGAGCGCTCCCCTTGACGCGGTCATATGCAGTTTCAATAAAATTTGAATCACGGTTACGTGACAAATACAGTTATTTTATATCTTTGTCGTGATACTTACAGCAGTACCACATCATGTTACAGCAACTTCATATTTGAGGCTCAGTAAACAAGCCTACTAGCCCCTGCGTTTTAGTGTTGCCGTTATTGTAATGCGTAGCCAGTATACAAGCACCGACAATTTATTCTTTACGTACGTTCGAGCCGTCCGAGCAGGATTGATGAACCTCTAGCAGGTGAGGTTGCCCCCGGGATCGACGCCGAGTTGCTTGCAGAAATTCTTGTACCGGTTCACCCGGTCCTGCATCTCGGCCGTGTTCTTACCGTTGCACTCGAGCGCGCCGTTGATGGCCCTGATAGTGGCGCCGAACCCCTGCGGCATGACCTGGTGCACGTTCTTCATCCAGAACCAGAGCGCCGTCTTGAAGGACACCACTGGGTCCTGCGCCACCTTGTCGGGGTCTCCCAGCCCGTTGAAGCCGATGTCCCGCCCCGCCGGCCCGTAGTTGTAGTTCCACGACAGCTGCAGCGGGCCGCGCCCGAAGTACTTCTTCCCCGGCACGCACGGCCACTGCGTGCTGCTCTGGCAGTAGTTCATGCTGGCACCGTTGATCTCGTTGATGTAGCACATGCCTTCCCCGCCGAATTGGTACGCACACGCAAATAAATTATGACCACGCCGTGAAGGTGAAGCCATGCAGATACAGGTACTACATGATGATCAACGGCATGCACATACTACGTAACCAACTTACTTCCGGTTTCATGCGCGACGTTCGCGAAGAAGGCGGCGATCTCGCGCTTGCCCTCGACCTCCGAGCCGCCGTGCGCGAAGCCGGGGTACGCGCGGGCGGCCGTCAGGAACGCGTCCCGGGTGTAGAAGTTCTTGCCCTCGCACGAGTTCGGGGCCTGGGCCTTGATGCCGTTGAAGAACGACGGGGTGACCACGCTGGCCACGTTCGCGCCGCTGCCGCCTCCTCCGTTGCCTCCTCCCGAGATGCACGGACCCGACTGACAATTATTGGGGCCGCAGTAGTCGTTAGACGTGCCGCAGTAGCCGTACTTGCTGCAGCAGTAGCCTGGCTGGCAGTTGCAGTTCTGCGCCGCGGCCGGGCTGACGATACAGAGAAGTGCCAGCCCAAGAGCCAGGACGGTCGTCGTCAGGGTCGTCGGCGACGGTGAATTAGCCATCCCGAGCAACGAGCTTCAGTTACTTATGTCGCTACTTGAGGTGAGTGGGCATGGCGTTGTGGTGGCGTTTATATAGCGCTCGATCAGGGACCAGGGCCGGGTCGATGCACGGCATGGCATTACTTTTGTACCGGCACTACGACGGTTCCAAGGTTTGAACCCGCGGCACGTCTTCCAACCCGTACCTTCGACTCGCATGCAAACACTGTGGAATTCCTTGCGCGCTACTGACTACGACTCATTGCGTTCGGTGATTTCTCGCGTCCCCGAAGACATTGCGTGCCATCGACCGTCCGGCGCGTCCGCCTTGGCGGCCTATACCTTGCTGGGTTCCATGCATCACACAAGTGGATATTTATTAGTGGCATGCGTGTTCCACATATCAACTTGAATGATCAGTGTACCAGGAAGCAAGACTTTTTACGTAGAAGTAGCTGGAGCTTGAAGATGGCGCGCGGCTGCCTAATTTGGACCTCGCAAGCTTACCCGCTAGAACTGATTCCGCATAGCATACTCTGGTGGCGTTCAGTTTTCATAGAGACCATGGCGTCCACCTTTTGGTACATACTCTATATGGTGGACATGCTTCGAGAAAATACGTAGTTCCGGCCACTAGGACTCGTTCAAAGGTTCGACCCCCGGCACGTCTAGTAATGCGTAAGCCAGCGGCCGTGTGATACATGTAGATTAATTTTCGTGATTTTATTGAACCTACGTAGACCTTGCCATCGTCCGGCTGCAGCTGGCAGCCGTTTGTGTTGCGCACAGTTCCACGCATACGCTCAGGCCTATACATGCGGATAAGTGTTGCGTGTGATTGCAGCAACAGGGAGCGTCGACAGTATTTGCGATGAGAAGATTTTGTCAATAAAGTTCATATAAGATGCCTTTGCGCATCTTTTGCTCAGGGCTTCGTCCCCTTTAATAAAATTTCAGAAGTCTCTCATGCATGAAGCTAAAATGTGAGAGCAACGTTCCTGTCGCACATCGAATTTAGAGAAGTTCGATAATTCCTTTAAGGACATGATCTTCAAAGCTGTGTATAGTTCTAGATCTGGTCATGTGCGTGGGTGTGACGTGGGTGTATATTGTGGGGTAAGTGCGTGAATACATCCAATTTCAGGACTTAAAAAAAGCCCACTAGTGTATTGACGACCATATGATCCCGATTGGGCACAAACTCGGCCACATATCTTTTTACATCAACTGGGCCAGGTACTCAAGGTCCAAGAAACAGCCTAACAGGGTGGACGCAGGATGCAGGACTGTCATACCTCATTTCTAGGATAAATTGTGAGCACCGTACCAATCTCTGAATCAGTAGTTGTTACGCACGGACATCGTGGATACATAGCACAAACCATAAATATTACATATATTGTCCCAAACAGAGTCTTACAAGCAAGTCTTAAATTACAAGTCATCGAGGTGTGTTAGACGACCTCGAACAGTCATTACATAAAAAGAAAAGACAAGAAGCAATAAAAAAACACAGGCAAGCTTGCGTGCAGAATAAGCCCTACTCGTCGCCATCGAGACCAACATCATCTTCTTCTTCATCTGAATAACAGCAGCAAGAATGAGTACAAACATACTCAGTAAGCCCTAACTCCGTACTTAGCTGTATTCATGCATAATACGCCAACAAGGGCAGGCTGTGGTGTTCTTTTAACAAAAGCAGCATAGTTATGTTGGCAATGCTACAGAGGGGTTTTCAAACAGAAAGAGGAGCGATCCTATTCTATCAGTATTTTAGAGGTTGGATCTAGGAGAGTAGTCACCTTTTCCGCCAGTTCCCATATTTTAACTGGATGGGCCTCCACTATCTCAACCAGACACCTTCCAAAACACGGACACCTACACCCACTCACACCATCAAGAAGATGATTAAGACTAATTAAAGTGAGTCCAAGCTGCAGTGTGTCAATACCGTGACAACGACCATTCCGAATGGTTATACACTCTTCAGAGGTTGTACACTGTACCCACAGGCTATGCTTCTCTTAATCAACAAAGTCGTATAACGTTCACTCCAACGCACACTAAGTTATCCACAAAATCCACTTCAAGATACAAACGGAGGTCATCTCTCGAGGTTTTACAGGTCATCGATGACACGATAGCACATTTCCATAGCCAGATCGTGGGTTTAGGACATACACGTCTACTCCTTGGACCTCGCACACAGACGGATAATTATAAAAACAGGGAGCTATACCTGTGGGCAATACGATCCCACGGCGTGGGCTATTGCTGTAATCGAAGACCAGAACGTGAGTATCGCACGTCTGCTCCTGCGACTTGTGTCTCTCGACCGCCTTTAGAGGTCATTGTGGATAGCCAAAGGGGTGGAGTGAGTTCCGCCCAGTCAGGTTCTATGGTTGCACGAAGTTACTACGTTGAGGTCCAAAGAACCGGTCCTTATATGGCAGGGGCGACGCTCGTCCACGACAGGTGGACCAGTTCGAAACCTAACACCTAGCACTAAGAGCCCGCCCCACAACAAGAAACAATATCCCTTCCCATCATCTTCCACCAATTTGCACTATCACCCAACCCTTTTTATTTAACTCACTCCACCAAAGTCGGTTTAACCCATTTTGATAAATGATGAGAATACAGTGTGATGAGATATGGCCTCGCTTGAGTGTCTCTAAGCATTCTAGTTCATGGCAGCTTTTCGGTCATTAAAATATTTAATGACGTGAGTCCTATCGTTAACAAGGCTCGATTGACAACTCGGTGTCAATGTGGTATTTATATTTAATGAGAGTAAATAACTGATATAAATATAAATACGTAACTAACAAGTAGGTTCATAACTACACGATGTTTTGAACATATATATTATAATCATGTAAGCATACGGGTCCTATAGGTGCATAGCAAAATCTAAGAGCAAAATAATCAAGAGATCAGAACTTGCCTTCGAAGGTGTCCTCGGGATCTTTCTCGTACTCTGAGTCATCGGCTTCTTCGTCTCCGAGCACCTCGTTGTGTACACGATAAAATGATAAAATAAATTTATACGAAAAAGAACATAAAACAAAGATTGAATAAACATCAATTTAATAGAAAGTCTCAGAGTGTTGGGTGGCTTGATAAGGTGAAGCTCGGGTTTATGATTCTAATGGTGCAAAAATCTCGATAAACGGAGGTGACATGTGAAAATGGTGGTAAAAACAAGATGTGAGGATCTTTTTGCAATTTTTCTAAAAATTAGAGGGCTAATGTAGAATTTGTGGTGGCAAAAGGCCTTTGCTAAGTGGGGTTTTAATGTGTAGGGGTGTATTTGCAAAGTGGTTATTTTCTTAGAATTTTTAGGAATTTATTTGGACTTAAAATGGCCCTAAAATAAATCTGTGTGTGCACTGGTGTGGGTGGCCGTAGCATTTTGGCTATGTGGCCGACAAGTGGGCCCGAACCCACTGGTCAGCCTGTGCGCGCCCGAG
>BCLG01000753.1:111460-127807 GCA_001602295.1 Zoysia matrella | reverse complement strand
TGCGTGTGGGTGTGTGGTGTGCCCAATAGGCTGTTGCCGGTGGCCGGCGACGAGGGCAAACGGCCGCCTTTGGTTGCGCTCGGCGCGGCGCCTCCGTGGAGGCCAAACGGCCGAGCCAGGGTGTCGTGAGGGTAGAGGTGGTGCATGTGGTGCCTCACACGTAAAGGAAGGAACGAGAGGGTGAGTGGCGGAGGTGGCCAGTGGTGAGGAAGGTGGGGATTTTCAAAATTCCGGCCAAGGAGAAGGTGGATCGGACCTTTAGGCAGTGGCGGGAGCGTGGTGAGCGAGCAGAGACCCTAGGGGTGCCTTTTATAGGTGGCGGGAAGGTCGGTTCGAGCGGGAACGCGGCGGTGGCCGGTGAGCCGGGTAGGTGGCCACCATAACTCCGTATGGGCGCGGCTCTCCTGTGCGAGGCGAAAACGTGACTTGAGCTCGACACTGTGGGTGACGCGCGGGGCAGGTGGCATGGACGGAGCTCCGGTGTCGACCGGTCTCCGTTGATCGACGGCGACGCGATGGGGAGCCGATGACGTTGGCGGTCCGGCGCGAAGCGACACGCCGAGGTAGCACTGTGCGGGAGGGGGAGGCATGACGTCGAGCTCGGGGTGCGTCAGGCGGTGCCCATGCTCGTCGGAGCAGTGCGGCGGCGCCGTCGGAGCAGAGCGCCTCAGAACGTGTCCCGGTAGGAGTTTTGGGCTTTTAAAATTGAAAACTAAGCAAAATTCTAATTCGAATAAATTTGAATAAAATTTTGATAAATTCGAAAGAAAAAATTTCCACTCAAGCACTTATCAACATTCAAATTTTAATTTGAAATTTTTTTTCTTTTTGGATCTACTCATTATGTGAGGTTTTCTTTAAACGAAATAAAAAAGGAGGTGTATACAAAAAGAAAATCGCAAAAGAGTTAATTAATAATAATAATTTTTTTTTTCAAATTTTGAGGGTATCACAAGGACGCAAGATGAGGATGCAGCAGAAGCTACTTAGGTTCTATTTGTTTCAGCTTTTCAGCTGATTTTTTCAGTTGAAAAGTTAGAAGTTGAAACAAATGAAGTTTTGAAAAAGCTTACTTTTGAAAAGTTAAAAAGCAAGTTTCTGATGAACTTAAAAGCTGAAAAGCACATTCTGAGCTGTTTTCTTAGTTTTTTATACTAATAAACTAAAAATATATTATAAAAATCAATATTCAAATTTCATCAGCATGTTTTTTCAACTAGTCATCAATCAATTTTTCAAAAAACATAAAATCAAAAGCCCAAACAAACTGCCTCTTAGTTTGTGGTCAACCTTTTAGGCCAGTGGTGGTTTGACCTTGTTCGATGAGAATTTGAGCTTTCCAGGTCAGTACCTTATTTGACACAAAATATTGCCGAAAAAGTACTCTCAGTTCTCCAAAAAAAATACTCCGATAACTCAACTCCCATGGCGCAACAATGCAACGTAACTAGTAGTAGATCTGTGACAACTCGGAACTGCTGCCACTCCTACGAATCAAGTCCGCATCCACATGAACACCAACCTGACGAATCATCCTGTCAGAAAAGAAAAAAAAATGCAGATCAAGTACTTCCTGTCAGAACAGAAAACACTGATCAAGTACAGACTGGCGCGATCGTTGAGCCGACACGAGCAATTAATCGCCCCACGCACCCCTGAAGAACACCCGAACCAAAACTAATCGCCGACGAGGCCTCGTCCTCTCTCCCCCGCCCGATCAACCCGCCGCCGCCACGTAGCGCGCCGCGCCCAGCCGACCGGGAAGGAAGGCACAGAGGAATCTCTTCCGTTCCAACGTCCTCACGAGGGCCACACGTGAGGGCAGCGCGGGCATTTCAGTCGTCACCACCAGATAGAACCCGGCCACGCATTCCGTTCCTGGAGGCGGTGGCCGGTCTCGTGCCCGCGCGCGCCGACCCGGCGCGTTCCGCGGCTCCCCGTCGGCGGCAAAGCCGGCGGATTATTCCTTCGCGCGGAGCTCCGTGGGTGCGTGGCGTGGAGGCTTGCGCCTATAAGTGGGACGCGACTGGCCCAGTGGAGCTCCGACCCGAGTGAGCTTTCGCTGGACATTTTACTATTCCCTGCCCTCCCAAAGTGTAGGAGAGCTGGAGAGAGAGCTGAAGGCGTACGAGGATAGGAGGTGGTAAACGTATCGGAGATGGCGAACGATAAGCGGAGCGCGCGATGCCAATGCGCCGCGCTGCTCGTGCTCGTCTGCGCCGCGGCGGCGGCGGTGCGAGCTGTCTCGGCCGTCAGCGATGGTGAGAGCCTGCTTGAAAGCTGCATCATGCATCGTATTTGTTGTTCTTGATTATGTGATCATGATCACTAGGCGTCAAGTAACCTAGCGGCGTTGACGGTGGTTAGCAGGTTAGGGCCTGGAGCAGACGTTCAATCGATTGCAGGCTTGTAGCTAGCCTTGTCATAGATACTACGGAGTATATAATAGGTAACGCATCGTCAAGTTGCTTATTAATTACTAGTATTGTACTTAATCTCGGAACAACATAAGAAGCCATATGTGGTTAGTAACATTAAGCTGTCTAACAAGTTTCTGTCGTTCATTACATTTGAGGAAATACTGAATGCAACATTATGCAGATCGTCGATCATGCTACTTTGACAACTAATATTACCGAAGCAGTCAGGCAAGAAGAATGATGCCACATGTATAGACAAACAATAAACTGCACCTGCTTTTGATTCTTGTTAAATAATCAGCTTCTGTTCATGTGAGCTGGAGTATCTCGCTTATCCCAAAGATGCCTCCGTTGACCTGTCAGTTAAGGTTTCCTAAAGAAACACGTAAGTTCAGAGAAGCAGAACGTTCTGCACGACTATTTTTAGAGAATTGAAGTAGAATATCGTCATGTGAGACCCACATGCATGCCTTTTGATCTAGTAAAGTGCAACGGTTTGCATCTGTTAGCTCTTGTTATGTGGTCTCGTCTCCATTGCTGTCCTCACATGCATGCAATCTGCATGGGTTAGAATGCAGTGATTTTCCTGTACTTGTGGTGGCGAATTTGCGAGATACTATCAGCTGTATCATGCTTGGCATAATGTAGTGTATAACCTGCATTTTTACTAAGTTATATTCAGAAGATTGACCTGGCATGTGACTCCACATTCTTGGCTTTGTATTTGCAAATTCTATATCTGACGTCCATACCATGGACGCGTGCTGTAGGCCCGCTGTTGAACGGCAACTTCGAGTACCCGCCAGACAGGTCCCAGATGAACGGCTCAGTGGTGACGGGGGAGAACGCGATCCCGAACTGGAAGATCTCCGGGCACGTCGAGTACATCCAGTCCGGGGAGACGCAGGGCGACATGATCCTGCCGGTGCCGGAGGGCGCGCACGCGGTGCGGCTGGGCAACGACGCCTCCATCCAGCAGCAGATCAGCGTGACAATGGGCATGTACTACTCCCTCACCTTCAGCGCGTCGCGCACCTGCGCCCAGGACGAGAGGTTGATCCTGACGGTTATCCCCGGCGCCCAGACCAGCGAGGTCCCCATCCAAACGATCTACACGAGCTGCGGCTGGGACTACTACTCCTGGGGCTTCAAGGCGCCCTCCGGAGTCCTGTCCTTAACCATCCAGAACCCCGGGCAGGAAGATGACCCGGCGTGCGGCCCCATCGTCGACGCCATTGCCATCAAGACGCTCCGCCAGCCGGAGCCCACCCAGGGCAACCTGCTGAGGAACGGGGACTTTGAGGAAGGCCCGTACATCCCCCCGGAGTCCCAGTCCGGGGTGCTGGTGCCGCCCAAGAAAGAGGACCACATCTCGCCGCTCCCGGGGTGGAAGATCATGTCGCATAAGAAGGTCGTCAAGTACATCGACTCGGCGCACTTCGCGGTGCCGCAGGGCGCGCGCGCCGTGGAGCTAGTGTCCGGCGCGGAGAGCGCGCTCATGCAGGAGGTTGACACCGCGCCTGGGAGCTGGTACAAGCTGGTGCTCTCTGTAGGGACCGCGGGCGACGGCTGCGCGGCGTACGAGGAGCCGATGCGGGTGCAGGTGACCGCGGGGCAGTCGGGAACGACCACCGTGGAGGTTGGCTGGCAGGGATCCCAGCGCGCCGAGCTCGTGTTCCAGGCCACCGAAAGCAGCACCAAGGTGGTGCTCGTCAGCCTGGGCTACCACACCAAGTCCGACCACAGCGGCACGCTGTGCGGGCCCGTCGTGGACGACGTCTCGCTCGTCGCTACGTCGCAGCCGCCTGCACGCCGGCTGCTTCTGTAATGCATACTGCGTAGCACGAATTTAGCGGCCAGTCACGCAGTCATGCTCATGCTGCGTATGACGTGTTGGGCAATGACTGTTGGGATTAGTAGTGGCGGCACATTCGGCTTGTTAGCAATTTTACTAGCACAATTCTGGCATTCTGCCCATTCCTACCATTTTGGAGAGAGTTTTACCCCTTTTTTTCTTGATTCGATGGTTCGACATCTGGCCCTTTTTTTGAATGGAACGTTAATTAGCAACTGTGCTAGCGCAATTCTGCTGAATCGTTTGCTATTTGAGATATAGTTGGAACTTAATTTTACTGAGTCGATGACACAGGTCCAGGACATTTTCAATACCTGCCCTTTTTTGTCACCTGAGGGGGGAAATGTCTTCAATTCGACCCTTTTTTGAATGGCGAGGCGGCGCCCTGTTCAGTGACCCAATCTTGATCATTCTCGTACGAGCTTGTGCCCTGGTATTAGCCATTGCTATTAGAGTGTGCCAAGTTGATAGTTCAAAATAAATTACTCACTTCTTTTAGAAAAGGTAGTCAAATTTCATTTCACTAAAATGTGCTCCCTTTGAAACATAGAATTTTTTTCCGAGGTTTACGTTTTCCATGTGCAATCAAGCTGATTTCTGTGTGACTGCTATGAAATTTCTACGTTGGAAAGAGGACCTTACTGATCTCAGTTACGTTTTCTTTCAATTTTGAATCCTAGACGATAGCACAACCATATCTAGAGAAATGATGATTTTATAGCACATTAATATTCTGTAATAATATTAGGCTGTAATTTTCGCAAATTTCTTAATGAATGGTAACGCTCATGCAATAGTTTTTTTTTTTAAAAAAAAAAGAGGCACAGTAACGGCGGCATACCGATGAAGCTCGGCAGTTCTTGACAGGGGCATGCACGTTGACCTATCAACTGTCAATACACTAGGCCACATTAATGGTTTACATTTTTTATTGTTGAAAGGGAAGTCAACCTGAACCCACATGACATCACTACGCGTGTCTCTTTTTTGGATAAGCGGAGCCCACATGGTTGCAAGTCATCAGCTAGACAGACGTTCATGTTCAAAATGCCGATTGGGGTCCCGTCCAATCAGGCGCGCGCTACGCTGACTCCGTTTAGCACATGTCCCAAGGCCGACGCGGAGAGGACCAGAGCCTGGCACCGTCGGGACTCGCGAACGCCGGCCATGTGACCACAGACCACACCGCCGAGAGCGCATCAGGGCCAGGCGGCCTCGTCCCCAGTCGCCACCCGGAGGAGGAAGGTCGGTAGAACGGCCGTCCCTTCACCACCGCACACACACCACCTCCCCTCCCCGCGGATCCGCGCGCGTTTCGCTCCGCCGCCTGAGGCCAACTTGGCTGCCATGATTGAATGGTCCGACCTCGTGATACTTTAGAAACACCTCGCCTATAAGTGCAAACTGGAAACAGGGCATCTCCATCACGAACTGTGTTAGTTCCTACCATCTGGATGACAGTTCAGCGTTCAGTGCTCTGATTCTCGCGGCACCGGCGAAGGTGGCAGATGGGAAGGGGGCGGGATATGGCGCTGAGTAGCGCCGGTCGTGCAGCGCTGCTCTTGGTCGTCTGTGTTGCTGTTCGAGCGGCGCAAGCAATCCAGGATGGTGAGTGAGAGCTTGAAATTGTTTTATGTTTCGTGAAATCTTTTCATTCTGGTAAAGAAGCAGCACAGCTTGAGATTATGCACAAGTGATTTCTGAAATGACGGTGCCACATTGCATGTCGCAGGCCTTCTGCCGAATGGTAACTTCGAGCAGGGGCCGAACAAGTCGCAGCTCAACAGCTCCAGGGTGATCGGGCGCTACGCGATCCCGCACTGGGAGATCTCCGGGTTCGTCGAGTACATCGGGTCCGGCCAGAAGCAGGGTGACATGCTCCTGCCGGTGCCGGAGGGCTCGTACGCCGTGCGGCTGGGCAACGACGCCTCCATCCAGCAGCGGCTCACCGTGACCCGCCGCGCGGCCTACTCCATCACCTTCTGCGCCGCGCGCACCTGCGCCCAGGCCGAGCAGCTCAACGTCACGGTCGCCCCCGAGTCCGACGTGCTCCCTATCCAGACGGTCTACACCAGCACCGGCTGGGACTGCTACTCCTGGGCCTTCAAGGCCAGGCACAGCGACGTGACATTCATTGTCCACAACCCCGGTGTCGAGGAGGACCCAGCCTGCGGCCCCCTCATCGACATGTTCGGCATCAAGAAGCTCCAGCCTCCTCAACGCGCCAAGAGTGAGGACTCTGACCTCCTGAAAATTGAAGACAACGAATGCGCAGGTTTAGCATTCGACATTGTGCAGTAGCTTATATGCTGATAGAGTGACATATTATAATTTCCCGGCAGATAACATGATAAGGAACGGGGACTTCGAGCAAGGCCCCTACATGTTCCCCGACACGCCATGGGGTGTGCTTCTGCCGCCGATGGACGAGGACGACTACTCTCCCCTGTCGCCCTGGATGATCATGTCGTCGTCCAAGTCCATCAAGTACGTGGACGCGGCGCACTACAAAGTGCCGCACGGCGCCCACGCCGTGGAGCTGGTGTCCGGCATGGAGACCGCGCTGCTGCAGGACGTGCCCACGGTGCCGGGGCGCCCATACAAGCTGGAGTTTTCGGCCGGGGACGCCGGCAACGGGTGCGTCGGGTCCATGGCCGTTCAGGCCTATGCGGCGCGCGGGAGCGTAAGGGTGCCGTTCCAGTCCCAGGGCATGGGGGATTGCACGCGCGGCGCGCTCGATTTCACGGCGATCGCGAACCAGACGCGGGTGGTGTTCGTCAGCATGGCTTACAACATGAAGCCCGACGGCACGCTCTGTGGGCCCGTCCTCGACGACATCTCGCTTGTCTGCACGCGCGGCCACCGTCCTCGTCGGTTGCTGCTGTGATACTACTACGGCTGACGTGATTCTTTGGTTGATGCGAAGTTGTATGCTTGGGCTTAACCAAGGTTGGGCATGCAGATTGCATTGCAATTGTGTACTGGCATCTCTGCTTTTCTTTTTCTTCAAAAGATTTTTCTTTTTCTCGAGGCACACATGCATGCATCATTTGCGATGTAAGCTAAAGTTCGACTATTTCATGGACACAGCACCAGCGGATATGTTCAAACGAAAAAAAAAGAACAGATGTGAAATTCAAACTTCGTGTGCATTTACATGTGCTGCCATACGATTAAAGCGCGCTCGAAGTCGAACACCAAAAACTCAACATGATGCCCGTCGGCACGATCACACTGCGGCCTAGCCCGCTTCCAACATTGCCAGGCCGTCGCAGCAGGCTACCCCAGCCCCAGGCCCCGAGGGCCGGCCAGCGGATTTTCCACCATACAACGGGCGGGGCACCACAAGGCTCAAGGCTGCCTGGCGAACTGCAGCCGAATCTTCCACGAATGGCGATTCGTGCGCGGCACGTGACCACACGCCTGGGTGGTACGCGTTCAGTTGAAGCTCCCCCAGTTGCTGCCTTGCCAAAAGAGAGCGCTCGTGCTCGTCTCAAGGCCGAGGAGATGCCTGCTGTCCTCCGCGTCTCGTGCCCCGCCAGCCTCGCGCGCTCCGGCCTCCGCGACGAGCGACGCGCTATAAGTTTGAGTTGGGCTCACGCATGACATTGTTTGCGGGACACTGTTCCATACATCGATCCCCATTAGCCTCGGCCGGCAAGCCCGCGTCCCCGAAGAGCTCGTTTGCAAGGGAGCTCGCCATGGCGAATGGCATGAGCTCGCGTTGCGTGGCGCTGCTCCTGCTCGTCGGCGTGGCTGCCCAAGCGGCTTCAGGCGTCAACGACGGTGAGATCCCTGCGAACTGTTACTCCATTGTTGATTGCCGCGCATATTGATAGATCCTTGGTTGCTTGCACATAGGTGGGAAATCGCCAGGTCTTGAGCTTGCATTGCATAGGTTACTGCCGCTACTTCAGATAGCAGCCGTCATCCCTTTTTTTTTATGTCATTCTTAGAAGCTACTGACAACTGAACTTTCTGTTTTGCTCGTTCTTGTCTGTACTGTTGCTGGAGGGGATAAATTTAATAATGGGACAGTCGATTTCTTCATTGTACTGTACCTTATTTCATTTTTTTTTCTTTAACAAACATCATGCCGCTGAAACTGAAATGTTCAGATGATATTTCAATAGACAGAAAGAAAAAAGGAAACCCAATGAACCATGATGATTAAGACACTGTTGAGATGCGCGGTAGATAGAAGATGCACATCCTATGCATTACTGCCCACGCAGTAGCAGAGGCTGACTTAGGGGGGCAGTAACGCAGAGGATTTCACTTCGTTTGAAAGCAGTGAGTATAGTGCACACCAGCGCATGTACTTTCACATTCCAATATACGCACAAGGATTGATATGCTTGTTGTGAATTCATTTCATACCGATCTGTATGTTGTCCTGCAAATCATCCTTGTAATTCCAACATCCAGAAATGAGCTTGTTCATTCTTCTTCCCAGGCCTATTGCCGAACGGCAACTTCGAGCACGGGCCGGCCAAGTCCGAGCTGAACGGAACACGGGTGATAGGTAAAAACTCCATACCAAACTGGGAGGTTTCAGGGTTCGTGGAGTACATCGGCTCCGGCCAGAAGCAGGACGACATGATCCTTCCGGTGCCGGAAGGCGCGTGGGCTGTAAGGCTCGGCAACGACGCGACGATCCGGCAACAGCTCAGCGTGACCCGGCGCGGGTACTACACCATCACCTTCGCCGCGGCGCGCACCTGCGCCCAGGCGGAGGCGCTGAACGTCTCGGCCGGCCCGGAGTCCGGCTTTCTTCCCATCCAGACCGTTTACACCAGCAGTGGCTGGGACTCCTACTGCTGGACGTTCAAGGCCAGGCATAGCAACGTGTGGCTCTCCATCCACAACCCCGGCCACGAGGACGATCCGGCGTGTGGCCCGCTCATCGACTCCATTGCCATCAAGACGGTTCGATTTCCTCCTCGTCCCAAGGGTAATAATGTTCAGGAAGAACCGATTCAAATTTTTAACTTTTCTAAAAAAAAAGAGAGAGATAGGCTAATTGATCTTCTACACTGTCGTACTCGGGCAGGTAACATGCTGAGGAACGGAGACTTCGAGGAGGGTCCGTACATCTTCCCGAACACGCCGTGGGGCGTGCTGGTGCCACCGATTATGGAAGACGTGCACTCGCCGCTGCTGGGGTGGATGATCATGTCGGACACGAAGGTCGTCAAGTACGTGGACTCGCCGCACCACGCGGTGCCGCAGGGTTCGTACGCCGTGGAGCTGGTGGCCGGCAGGGAGACCGCGCTGGTGCAGGAGGTGCCCACCAAGCCCGGCCGGTGGTACGCGCTGTCCTTCTCAGTCGGCGACGCGGCCGACGGCTGCCAGCAGTCCCTGATCGTGGAGGCGTACGCGGCGCGGTCGAGGCTGCAGGTGCCCTACGAGTCCCGGGGCACGGGCGGGTTCAAGCGCGCCAAGCTCGAGTTCGCGGCCGTCGCGAGCGTCACGCGCGTCGTGTTCCAGAGCGAGAACCACCACACGAAGCATGACGGGACGCTGTGCGGCCCTGTTTTGGACGACGTCTCTCTCGTCAGCGTGCGCAAGCACGCCTCGCGCCGGTTGCGCTTGTAGCTTGTTCTGGGAGCAGAGTTTTTTTTTTCACACGGTGTGTTGAAACGATCTACTCGTACAAAATTGACCCGTACGTGTAGGAAGATGTACGTACTACCCTTTCGGTTTTAAATATTGACACCGTTAATTATTAATATCAAATTTAACTATTTGTCTTATTAAAAAAATTGTTCAAATATGTAAAATTTTGTTATTATTTAATTTATCATTATTTAAAATTTAAATTATAATTAATAATTTTACACATTTAAATAAATTTTGACAAATAGTTAAAGTTGATGTTAAAAATCAACTGTGTTAATAATTTAAAATCAGAGGGAGTATTTTCCACGGAGTAGTAACATTCTTCTTGCGCTTCATGTCTACGACTCGGATGGTTGAACGGACGATTTAAATTGAATCGGCGCTGTAAATGGCAAAGAGTACACGCTGAATCGTGCTGATCTAAGAACAATTTCAACGTCGTTGCACTGCTGCCTCCCTCCCGCCCCTCCCGTCTTTTGCAGCCAGCCGGTCAACTTGCAGATACATACTCTATGTATCTGTTTTTTAATTGATGTTGTCATTAATTTTTAATTTCAACTTTCATTATTCGTTTTATTCAAAAAAAATTAATAAATTTTATAAATTTTGATATAATTTGATTTATTATTAGAGTTATTTAAATCACAACTTAAAAATTTATATATTCGAACAAAATTTTTAAATAAAACAAACGGTCAAAATTAAATTTAAAAGTCAATGACGATATCAATTTAAAAACAGAGAGAATGTTAGTTAGTTACTATATCTCTGAGACTCTGATCATCATCAGAGAGACTAATATCCTATGGCATCATGGTAGTTTAGTACCAACCACTAGTCACTACGCACAAAGATGAGATGATTCGAGATTCAGATGTACTCAAAAATATTTGATTGCAACATGCATGGTTTCGCACCAATAATGTTCTGGACAAACAGGCGGGCTGACTTGTTCGCTCCACGATACATGTCGGCATAGTCCAAGGTTTGACTTTCAAGATGCTATACTCAAGTGCTTGTACAGTACTGTACATCGGGCCTGGGGTTGGAGACATTACAATAATTTAGTTCAAGATGCATGCTTTGGGCGGCGAGAGGAATCATACCACGAGTGGTGAGAATTTTGTGCTAATTAAGCAACACGGTGCCAGATGCGCGACACATGAAGCGAGCTACGGGCCCACGCAAGGCCGTGGGCCCGTACGGTCCGGCGCTGGGCGACGCGAGTCTGTAGTGCGCGGAGCCGGTTGCGATCCGCAGGCTATAGCTGGGGGAAGTTCGTCGTGTCGATCGCAGCTGTCGCTGATCACGAGCTCACTGCAAAGCAGGGGACCCGTAACGCACTGCCCACTCTCACCCAGGCTGAAAACAATACGAAATTTTTTTGTTGCCATCGCGTTTCATTTTTTGTTTTCTTATAGCGGAGAAAAATAAAAACGATAACGAAAATGGTGTAACTTTTTTTCGACCGTTTCAGCGAAATTCTATTTTCAAAGGAATTTTTCTATTTTTTACCGTTTTTCTCAAATACAGTAATAGAATCTCATTTGAACATGTTTTATAAAAAATAAAAATTATAAATTATAAACCAAACAACTTTTTATTAGTCTATATTATTGAGTTGTATGTTATAAATTTAGTTGCACCTTATATTATATATTTTCTCCGTTCAAATTTATAAGCACCTGAGGCCCAACTCGAAAGTTCAAAAATATAAGCACTCGGGCCTCTGCCACGACCGCAGCGCTGCAGCCCAATTACTACCCCTCCGTCACGGCTCCACCAGTGCCAGACGGGCCCACCTGAGATTTCTGCCGTCCCCTTCACTACGTGTCGTTCCCAAAATAAGTATAATCCTTATTAAATTTTTTAAAAAATATAAAAATAAATAAATCAAATTTAAAGTACTTTTAATAATGAATTATTTCATAATAAAATAAATATTTTTTAAAAAACTTTTTTTATATGACAAATAGTTAAAAAGAGAAGTTTGAAGATTTAAGACGACATATTTTAAGACGGAGGGAGTAAGTACTTACGTGCCCTGTGAGTACAGAACTTTTTAGGGCATACAGCTCATTTTCTCTTCCTCTTATTTTGGTTTGGAAAGCGTAAAGTGCTTATAAACCTGGATGGAGGAAGTACTCCCTCCGTTTCAAAATAAGTGTCGTTTTAGATTTTTAAACTTCTCTTTTTCATTATTCGTCTTATTCAAAAAAGTTTTTTTTTTAAAAAAATTTATTTTATTGTGAACCGATTTATTATTAGAAGTATTTAAGCTTGACTTGTTCATTTTTATATTTTTAATTTTTTTTAATAAAATGAATAATCAAACGTCGATTTTAAAAAGTAAAAAACGACACTTATTTTTAAACAGAGAAAGTATATCATAAGAATTAGACCATGCAGTGAACGTTCAATATTTATTTTATTTATATTTCCGATATAGTTTTGGTTACCGACCGTTTTGTTTTGTTTTCGAATTTTGTATTTATCTATTCGCTTTCGTTTTTAGCTTTTTTATTTTTGTTCCGTTCCATGTTGAAAATATAAAAATGAAAATAATTAAGTTGTTTTTCGGTCCGTTTTCAGCCCCTGCTCCCACCGGCGCGTCAGCTTGGGCCGTCGCGTCGAGCTCCGTCAACTTGGGCCGTCGCGTCGACTATTCCGCGCGGCGGCCGAGAGGTAACTAAACGGTCGAATCCTTGATGTGACCGTGAGCGCACGCATGGGGCAGGGCTGGCTGTAGTACCAAGTACTCCAGCGTTTCACGAAGGCGTACGGCCCCTCGATCAGCCACCACCGCACTCCCTTGCATCAGAAGCGAGAGATGCCCGGTACCACGGCACGATCCCTCGCCGGCGGGTCCCGCGGCCCAGCCGCCGTCGTCGGCCTTTGCCACGCACCCCTCACGGATTAGTGCATAGGGCCACCAGCATTCAGGATTCATCAAACCCGCTATTATAAGCAGGAGCGCTTATATAAGCCGCGCAGCTGGTACCCCGGCGATGGCGTACTGATCCATAGCGATCAGTCGGTGGCAAATTTGCTTCTTCCACGAAGCTCAGAGCTAACATACGAGCCACACCGAGTCACCGAGAGAGCTAGTGAGAAGGGAGTCGCGACGATGACGAAGAGAATCGGCCGGGCATGGCGTTTCTATTGCTGGCTGCACCAGCGGTTTCACCGTCACCGACGGTGAGAGCTCCTCAAACTATACTACTGTTTGACATGTGATCATTTTTTTAAGTCCTTAGAGGTTTTTGTTTTTAAGATAACAGTTATGGTTTCATGTTTACCACATAGCTTGATTTTTAGTTATCATAAAATTTAATCATTCATCGGACAAAGTTTATTATTGAATTTCTATCTATCAGTGGCGGAGCTAACGGATGGACCAAGTGGGCCGTTG
This sequence comes from Zoysia matrella, assembly GCA_001602295.1. NCBI lineage: Eukaryota > Viridiplantae > Streptophyta > Magnoliopsida > Poales > Poaceae > Zoysia > Zoysia matrella. The sequence goes on along the minus strand of BCLG01000753.1, from coordinate 114,498 downwards.
ACCACCTTAAGATTCCGCTATAACGCACCCCCAACCAGCTAGCCGGCCCCATCAATCCAGATATCCATCGATCGAAACCATCGCTCCAGTCCAGGCTCCAAGCAACACACGAGATGGAGAGAGGAGTGTTTGGTACTAGGGTTGAGAACTTGAGGAGAGGTAGGTGGTGGAGGCCGGCTGGACTATTAGGGCAATCATAATGTGGCAAAAAGTCGACAATAGTTACTATCAGATCATAGTCCTACTATCAGCAGTAAGAGAATAAAAAACATTCTTTCAACTGTCTGCATGCATTGCTTTGTTTCTTGCATTGGGGTCCACACTATCCTATCAACGAACACAAGCATTACAAGAGCTTTAATAACTATTGCTACCTGACTAGAGGACCCACAACTATTACCGAGTTCTGTAAGATACATTGGTGATGCTCTTAGGCTCGGGTAGGTGGTGTTGAAGTATACGTGAATTGCTTATTTTTTCTTATCAGCTTAAGCTTTTAGATCAATTAGTTGATGCATGTAATTTAATATAGCTTCAAAGTCAACTTTTACATTTTCCTTTTCAATTTCTGTTCTAGGATATGTGTCATAGCAATTTTTTAGCACTTGGTGTACACGTGAATTGTTGATTCTAGATTTACCTTAAACTTTTGTTACAAAGTTGGCACTTCAAATTTGTTGTGCGGGCAACAAAAAATTTGGACACATCTTGAATTTGAGTCCTAGCTAGCTCTGTCTCCGGCACCTCGTTATGAAATAGGATGCAGATGTGTCGTCAAAGCGTTTTGACCTTCAAAGGTGCAGCAAGCACTGAAGGACTACTTTGCATACGCCTGGGTGGCATTCAGCCAAGGATATGGCTCCCCGCTCCGGCGCCCCTGACTCGAGAGGATCCGGACGTCGGTTTTGTCACCAGAGCATCGCGGGAACTCGTGATTCCCGTGGACACGCGTCGGCGCTGCGACCGGCCGTGCGTGGAAGCTGAAACAGAATCTTTCGAAGCCCTGGTGCCCATCGCAAGGCGCGACAGTGTTCCACGTGACCGCAAAGCTGGGGGGTGAAGGGCGTATCAAGGGTAGGTGCCGGCAACCCAGTTGCCAAGAAGCTAGCGCGGCCATCTCGCCTGTATCGAAACGGCATCGAGGGATGCCCGCTGCCGCGCGAGGCATGCACGACATGATCCAGCCGGCGGGTCTCGCGGCGCCGCCTCCGCCGCGCCAGCTGATTCATAAACAGCGCAGGACCAGCAGCTCTGCTAGCAAGTACTGGTAGCAGCAGGAGCACCGGCAGCCCTATATAAGCCGCGCTCCGGTCAGTTTGGATGATGTACATTATAGACGACACAACGGAGAGAGTCTCGTGACAAGGCTATCCAGCGGTAGCTTCGTTTGTTCCACCCGGAACCTCATCGGAAGGAACGGACTTGGGCGATGACGACGACGAGCACGCTTCGCGTGGCGCTCGTCCTGCTCCTCGGTGTGGCTGTTCGAGCTGAGTTTTCCCTCGATGATGGTGAGAGTGAGAGCACGTAACCTAAAACTACTGCTTGATCCTTGTCTAACCTCCTGCTTGAGCTTTTCGTTCACTACTGCCGATAGTTTTATTTAGTAGTACTACTCTATTTTTGCCTTTTTATTATTCTTTTGTTAAGTCCATTGTGTACTGCTTATAATTTGATATTGACACGCAGGCCTATTACCGAACGGCAACTTTGAGCAGGGGCCTCCCGAGTCCGAAATGAACGGCACCATGGTGATGAGTCGCTACTCCATACCGAACTGGGAGATTTCAGGGGTCGTGGAGTACATCGGGTCTGGTCAGATGCAGGGCGACATGATCCTACCGGTACCTGAAGGGGATCACGCCGTCCGGCTGGGCAACGATGCGACCATCCGTCAGAGGCTGAAACTGCACCCGCATACCTCCTATTCCATCACCTTCGCCGCCGCGCGGTCTTGCGCCCAGGAAGAGATGCTGAACGTGTCGGCCGATCCACATTCTGCAGTTCTCCCCATCCAGACCGTGTACACCAGCAGCGGCTGGGATTCGTATTCCTTCGCCTTCGAGGCGAAGTACAGCGCCGTGTGGTTCTCCATCCACAACCCCGGCCACGAGGACGATCCGGCGTGTGGTCCCCTCATCGACTTCATCGCCATCAAGGCCCTCCGCCTTCCTCCACGCACCAGCGGTAATGTTCCATCCGATAGAGTTCAAAGGCTTCCGAAGATTCAACTTGGTGTCTGCTCCGCTGGTTCCAAATAGAAACACAACGCATGTTAACGACCGTAACATGTTGTCTCGATCAACTCGTGCAGGTAACATGTTGAAGAACGGGGACTTTGAGGTTGGGCCGTACACCTTCCCGGGCGTATTGTGGGGCGGCGTATTGGTGCCGCCCATCATGGAGGACGCGCACTCGTCTCTGCCGGGGTGGATGGTCATGTCGGACACAAAGGTCGTCAAGTACGTCGACTCGGCGCACCACGCGGTCCCGCAGGGCGGGTATGCCGTGGAGCTGGTGGCCGGCAGAGAGACCGCCCTCCTGCAGGAGGTGGCCACGGTGCCCGGGCGGCAGTACAGGCTGTGCTTCTCCGTCGGGGACTCGCGGAACGGCTGCGAGGGGTCCCTCGGAGTAGACGTGTATGCAGCGGAGGCGAGGACGACGGTGACGTACGAGTCCCAGGGCACGGGCGGGCACAGGCGAGCCGAGCTCGAGTTCACGGCGGTGGACAGCGTCACGCGCGTGGTGTTCCAGAGCTGGAACCACCACATGACGTACCAGGCATCGCTGTGCGGCCCCGTCCTCGATGATGTCTCGCTCTTTCCTGCCTACACGTACCAACACCACGAGCCTGGGCGCGGTGCCCGCCGGCTGCGTATGTAGTAGTAGTTATTAGTGCTCATCCTACGGCGTTCGAAGTGTGCTCCAGGGCAGTGAAACTCCCTTGCATGCGCGTTGCCCCTGGTCCAAAATATGCCTATTTTCAAGCAATCTACTCTACAGAGGCGCAGTTCTGTTGTATGGCGATACACCCCCCC
>BCLG01000753.1:79636-105495 GCA_001602295.1 Zoysia matrella | reverse complement strand
GCGGAGCTCTCGCGGGCCCAGTTCGGGGAGTTTGCCGCCGAGCTCTTCAGGGAGGCCGTGCTGGTCGGCGCGGCCGAGGCGGCGCTCGTCCGCGCCCCCGCCGCCGCGGCGGGGATCGTCGGGGTGGGCGTGGTGGCCCGAGCTGCACCCGCTGTGGTCGGGAGGGTCGTCGCCGTCTACGCTGCCGGCGTCGCCGCCGCTGTTTTACCTCAGCCTGGGCTAGGGTGTATTGTACTCCCTCTGTCTATTACTTGTCACCGCAGAATTTAAGTTTTTTTCTTTTTACTTCTCATTCTTATTTTTTAATACATTTTTTTCTATTTTCAATACATTTATATCTTTATCTCTCTTTTTCATTTTTATTACATCTCACATTTTTTTTTTAATTTTTAATTTTTGTGATCACACCTAAAATGGGTAGTATATTTTTCCTATATTATGTACATGTAGCATGGATATAAAGATGTTGTTCGACTCATAACGAGAGTATGTGAAATGTTGTTTGAAAACAAAAACTCAGAATGAGATTTCTGCATGATAATGTACATACAGATCGAGAGCGTTTTCGATGAACTTAAATTTTACACACTGAAAAGTAACCTCTGTATGCCGGTAAGGGATCGGGAATGCCGGTAAGGGATCGGGATCGGCTGACGATCATCCCTTTGACGAGAGCACGTCGATTCCAAATTGCACGGCATGGATTTGTTTCACGCCGTTGTGCAGAGTTTTTCCTCCATTGTGGCTCCACCTAATATCAAGAGCAAACTCGTTCGTCCGTCTGACGAGCTCCGCCGGTAAGCTTACGAACACTGAAGAAGCTCGGGACCTCTGGGGTTTCCCTTACCTACGAAATTTCGGAACCAGGTTTCTGTTGGCACGTCTACGTAAGCTATAAAATGCGTCTCTGTCATCAAAGTGTGCAAAAGAATAATATTTTGTTTATTGCATAACAAGGTGGTATACATAATAGGAGTATATAGTATAGACTAGTAAACACCCGTATTCCGGTAGTTGACGCGTCGAAATTAGCTCCGAGAGCATGTTGCTTTTGTCACGACGAGTAGTCCACGATGCCCACCGACACTCGAATCCACAGAACTACACTAGCCTGTCACCAACTAGTTGCCCATACTTTCCAGGAGTGTTACAGGGGATTCGAGTCATTCGTGACTGAATAATCTGTCGGTACGAAAAAACGCTTGAATTTACTTGAAGCTCTACATCCTTCCATCGAAACACCTCGCATAATGCTTTGGGATTAACAATGGCACGATTGAGGCCCCGATTCGACGCGAATGCGGGGAACGGCTCAGGGGAGGAGGTGACATGGCGCGGCAGGGGTCGCACCCTTCTCTTTGGAGTCTGGACTCTGGAGGGAACCAGTGCAACTGGACGGGTGGATCGGTCGGCGGCAGGGTGCATGTGCGGCGGCATCTTTCTTTACTCCGCGCAGCTAAACCGTGAGCTGTTTCCCGGGCGCAATAATCATCCGCTGGGGCCAGCCCGCTCTTCGGTCCGGCACCAGGCAATCGCGGGCGCCGCACCGCTGTGGGTGTGGGGCCAAGCTTCCTTTTTTCCGCTGTCGGGCAGCTCATCCTCACCCCCCCGTCGGCCCGCTCATCCTCATCCCCCCGTCGGCCCGTCCCTTCCAGGCTTAATCGGAACTCACGGGGCCCGTTGTCCGGGGCTCCCCGCTTTCTGTGACTGGGCAATGGGCCCCCCTACAAAAATCCTCGTCGACTCGTGCTGGGCCGCACGCGCGCGCTCATCCTGTGGTTCTCGCCTCCCCCGGACAACGGTGAGGAAGGGAATACGTAGCCGTCCTCGCTTTTGTCTGGCTCCGCCCGCCTCACTCGAGCGAGCTCTACGGGACAACCGACATGTTGGCGCGTATGCGGTGGACTGGGTATGGGACTCTGGGTTGGACCTGATTTGGATCGGTTCCGGCAGGTGTGCTCTCAGCCTCTCACAAGCAGCGGCAGCGGCAACGGCCTTCTGATTATCGGAGGGATTAACCTTGATTTACCAGTCGCCTGTGGTGAAGATCATGTCAGAGGACGCAGCAACTTGTCGGCGAAGTAGCAGTACTGGTATGTCAGAGTACTCTGTGCCAGGTTAGTGCGTAGTAGTAGTACTGAGGCCGTGAGAGGACGTTGTCTTTTTTTTTTTTTAGTACTATTGTCAAGTGGAAGGAAAAGCCGTGGCAATTACTAGCAATGATTTGATTTCTTCCATGTGCGCCCTCCCTAGGCGAACGAACCACTCGACCAGCTCCGTCACATGGTTGGTGAAAGGTGACTCATATAATGATAGACATGCGCGCAGGCAGCGCGAGACAGGCGCTTCCTTCCAGGACGGTGCTGCGCGAAATCGGTTAACGGGCAGGGCACCCATCGTTCTGCCCCGCCACAAGTGCCCCACATTTCCGTGCTGGCCATCCCATCCCATCCCCCTTCGCTTCGCTTGCACGCACCAGCCAATCTTGTCGCGGCGCCTCCTCTCGAGAAAAGCCGTAGTGAGGAGAGGAACACATTCCCACAAGAGCGAGCACTGAGCAGGGGGAGGATAGCGGCGGCGGCGGCGCGAGACTGACTGACTGATTGACGCCAATGGCGGCTGCGGCGGTGGCATCTTCCTCCGTGCGCCTGGTTCTGCTCTGCCTGCTCGGCTTCTGCGTCTCGCTGAGCCGCCAGCAGTCCACGGACTCGTGCCGTTCGTCGCGCCTCGCCGTCGCCGACCTCGTGCCGTTCGATTCGTCGTCTTTCCGCTGCCTCACCGCCTGGAAGGATGAGAACTTCATCTTGAGGGTACGGACGCCTGCCCCTTTCTGTACCCGCATTTCGCGACTCTCTCTCTCTCTTCCATCTCGCGTTCATCGTTCCAGATCTCACTGCCAGTGCGTAGCCACTGAGGCTGATGTTGTTGGGAGCTTAATTTGTGGATTGCCATCGCTATAATTGCATCTCTTGACATTATTGCGACGCATTGCATCAACGGTTAAACATGTAAGCAAGCTCGCTGCTCGCGTGATCTGATCCGAGTTGCTGGTGCTCGTGTGTTGGTAAACAGTACAAGAACACCGCGCCGAGCGAGTGGAGCTTCATCGTCTCGGCGCCGGACAAGGGCTCCTACGTGGCGGTCGGCTTCTCCGGCAAGGGCCTGATGGTGGGGAGCAGCGCCGTCGTCGGGTGGGCGCCCCACGGGAAGGGCACGGTCAAGCAGTACTACCTCGGCGGCAAGAGCCAGGACAAGGTGTCCCCCAACAAGGGCCTGCTCAAGCTGGTCAAGAACAAGGCCGTCGTCGTCTCCCACTCCGACCGCCTCTACCTCGCCTTCCAGATCAGCACCGACTACCCGCAGCCGCACCTGATCTACGCCGTCGGTCCGGAGAACGACCTGCCGGACTCCGACGGCGTGCTGCCCGTGCACCGGAACATGTACTCCCACGCCTTCAACTACACCTCCGGTGAGTCACTGCTCCGCAGAGTGCGGATTTGTCCGTTCGTCCGAAATTCAAATTATGCAATGTGGGAGTAACAGAGGTTCTCAAATCTGTTTCAGGGATTGCTTATAGAACAGCCGGTTCCCTCGACGGGGGCTTCCCGCGGCAGAGGCAGCACGGGCTATTGGCCATGTTTGGGTGGGGCGTGCTGCTGCCCCTCGGCATGATGACCGCGCGCTACTTCCGGCAGCTGGACCCGTGCTGGTTCTACAGCCACATGGCCATCCAGGCCACCGGTTACGTCCTCGGCATCGCCGCCGTCGTCCTCGGCTTCCAGATGAACCCGGCGGGGCTCAACAACATCGACATTCACAGGGCGATCGGCATCGCCGTCTTGGCCATGGCATCTCTTCAGGTATGAACTGGAAAAGTAGACGAACCTTCTTGATAAATTTAGTCTGGATGCGGAAAACATGCGGAAAAGGTAAGGGAAAGAAACGATAGTTTTGTGTTTAATTTGGGTTCACGCGCGTCGTCGTCGTGCCGTCACCTTGGATTGGACTTTTTGAGTGCGCGGTTGGCGACTGCACATGCTCTACCCCGTGAACGGTGCTATCACGGTACAAGGGCTTCCATGTTCTTTGGCAACGGAGAATTGACAAGGAACACCGTGGCGTTGCGTGTTCCGGAGCTGGCATAAGATAGGATTGCGAGAAAGTAACTGAAGTGCTGGACTAGCTGACACCGCACAGCCATGCCCGAGTGACAAACGCATCGTGTTGATTCAACGAAAATGTTCTCTGATGAATTTATATGTGACAAATAGAAACTAGGACTAGTTAAAAATGCTTTAATGAGGTGACAATTACTCCAGGTAAGCTGTTTTCTGACCGTGCTTCTGATCCACAGGTGCTGGCGATCCTGGCGCGGCCGGACCAGACGTCCAAGGTTCGGCGGTTCTGGAACTGGTACCACCACAACATCGGGCGCGCGGCGATCCTGCTGGCCATCGGCAACGTCTTCCTGGGCCTCTCCATCGCGCAGGAGATCAGCGCCTACATCGTCTCCTACGGCGTGTTCGCCGCCGTGTGGGTGATGGCCGTCGCCGCCTTCGAGGTAAAGCGGTGCTACGCGGACGACGACTGATCCGCCAACCGCGGCAGCGACGGCAAGTAGAATCCGCATTCCGGACGACCGGAGGAATTCTCAATCAATGGACAAAAGTTCACATGAACCGAGTGACATGACACACAAACACCATATTCTTGTTCCTTGCTACTACTAGCTCACAAGTTGGATGTTGGCAATTGGCCAGAACATTTTCAGAGGCGTGTTATTAATTTGTTTTTTTGGGTATAGGATGTGGAGCAGCGAGCGGCCGGAATTGCTGCTTCTAGCTCGGCTGGGCACGCTGCTTCATGCTTGTGTACATTGGTTGCGTTGTGTTTTTGTACCCTTTTGGACGATAGCTTGCTCTTCACAATTCCATCCCCTTGGTGCATTGATCAAATGACTGATACAGCCAGTTTTTTGCTGGATTTTCTTGACGATGCTGCTACTCCGAGACTGGCATTCTGTGATGCGTCTATTCTCGGAACAATGCCAACAGCTACTACTCCTACTACTAATTGCTTGTTCTTCGAGTTGCGCTGAATGATGCCGCTGCCAAGGACTGGCTACATCAAGGCTACCGAATTTTATTTGCCTCTGCAGGCGCCACGGGCATGGCGATAAACATTGTACTACTTCTAGTGGGGAGGCCGCACCGGCTAGTGGCTACGGCGGGCCGTTCGACGTCTCGCGCGGACGGGAGCTGCGCATGCTCGTTCAGATCGAGCTTTAGAAAAGCATTAAGGTTCAACGGCATCATCATGCCTGCAGGTCAAGTGGCCAACAGCGATTTTTGTCTGGTGCCGTTTGATTCAGCTGAAAGGTGGTGGTACACATGCTGCCGCGATTCAGCTCAATCTAAGCAACAAAGACAAAGTCATAGTTCCTCGATTAAGCAAGAGAAAGTTGTTAATCTCCAGCGCCCAACCGATAACGGGTCTAAGCAAAAATTCATGGCCATTTCCAGCAAAACATTCAGCGCAGTACAGTACTCAGCCTAGTTCATCAGTTCTAGTCTACAGATTACAACTGACTGGGATCTACAGGCAGCACTAATCTAAGTGCCTTGAACGGTTTGAAATTCACCTAGACACTGCGCTAGCTAGCCGATGAATGAATCGCTCAGTCAGATAGGAGAGCATATTATTGCTGACAACACACATGTACCTACCCAATTCTATCACGGTTCGCTATTGACAGCATGGCCGTCAGAGGCTCCTGCATTTTGTGAGAATGATGTCGTGGCGAGCCCTTTCATCTTGTGGTCCCCAGAAAACAGAATTGCCTCCTGCCGCAGCTGGTGCTGCTGTGCCGTGCTCAGAGGCTGCTGCTGCAGGTGCGTCTGCTGTCGCTGGTGCTGGGAGTGGATCTGAAGCTGCTGCAGCTGCTGAGCCGCCAGAAGGGATTGTATCTGGGTGCGCTGATAACTTTGTGGGTTGCCGCCATATAACGACGGATCAAAGTTTTCCATTTTTGTAATGTTGGCATTAACCTGTCCTGTAGCAATCTTCAGCTGCTGAATCTCGTCTCTTAGCCTATCATTCAGTGCTGCACGTAAAAATGGAATTGTTCAGTACCAAAAGATGGAAAAAGAATCTTCTGGATTGTAGTTCCAAATATTATAGGAGTAAAAGTTATCACAAGTACAATTTAGTCCTGATCCTAAAATTACAGTTTGGATATGGTCATTATCATAGTAAAGAACGCCCTTGGATATCTCGGCAACAGAAAGAAAAGCCCAAGACAATATCCCAGTTGATCTTCTCACTGAACTCGCATAAGATTATATCGACTTAGAATAGCATCACAAAAGCACCTATGACCATACCCCTTAAATTTCAAATATGTGAAGAAACTCTTACCATCTTGCAGCCTGACCTGCTGCTCCATTGTCAGCACCCGCATCTTCAGATCACTCTTCTCACTTGTCAAACCACTAGTATCCCTCTGCATCATACAGATAAATCTATTATACACTCGCAGAGTAACTTAAGAGTCTGAAACAACAGGGAAGTATGATTATTTCTGCAACAATATTTGCTATGTTCAATAGATTCAGTTTCCATTAGAATATGGGAAGTATGATTATTTCTGCAACAATATTTGCTATGTTCAATAGATTCAGTTTCCATTAGAATATGAAGCAAGCTGCAGTTTCATTAAACCATAGTAGGCATATGCACAAAATACATTATGAAAGCAAATGTATGCATTGACTACAAGGGCTGTTTGCCAGCAGTTTCATTAAACCAGCAAGGAAAACAGCCTTGGTAATTAATGCCATTCATGAACAATAACTAAGTCTGATGAATAGTAAATTGTGGATAAAAATGAGCTGTCGGTTCCTCATTCAGTTTGGTGAAACATCAGGTGAATAGCACTATTGACCACCTAAACATATTAAAATCTATGTTGGCTGTCTGTTGGATTGAGAAGCAACTGTGTGCTGTACCAAAATTCTAGATTGAATCATTGAAGTGGGGACATCTAAGTAACTCTGTGAGCAACAACCAAAGATAAGGTAAATACAAGTGGAATAACCTGTAACATGGACATCTGTGTTGATAGTGTAGTTGCTTCTGTCTGGAGAGTCTGAACTTTCCGTTCAAGCTCTGCAATGTAGCGCATCTTTCTTTCTTTAGACCTAGCAGCTGACTGCCGGTTTGCCAAGATCCTAACATGCCGTGAAAGTAAATAGCATGAGTGATTTATAAAATAAACATAAAAATGGCACACTTTAGATCAACAATAGTTTTGTAAGATTAAATTAGAAATAACACTCATGATTAGGATAGAATAAGTTGCATATAGTACAAGGTTTCTACCATATTACTTCTGCTAAAGAATAGTAGTACTAGATTATAGTCAAATGATCACTGCCATATATTCCAGTGCTTTTGGAATATACTGATATAGCCCCTGACCCCCCAATGATACAGAATGAAAATGACAACATTTACTTCACAAATAAAGATTTAAACTCCCCCTAACTAGCTGGCCAACTGAAGGGGCTTATTCATTCTAACAACAAGAAGTGAGTTCCTCATTTGCAGCATTATCAGTATTACATGTCGAAGTATGTAGACACCATATGCAAGAAATACCCTGACTTTCAACTGAAAAAGACCACCATGTAGTTCTGGAACTTGTCATGTTATATACTACAGCTATGTGGACCTATTAGCCAACCTATAGTGATCCAGATCGCGTTTCAACGGTGATAAATGAATGTCCATAGTTATATAATTATTCCCTTCGATCATTTAGACAAAAGGCCAGTGTGGCCTCATGTCAGTGCATAGTTCCTTCGAATCCAGATTCCAAAACTTTGTTCCGTTCACACTTGTTCCTATGATCCCTTCAAATTAATCCATAAAATTAGTACTAGCAACAAACTTGCTGGGTAATCAGTCACTGTCAAATGCCGCAATCAATATCATATTGCCCCGATTGTTACAAAGCAGAAATACTACAAAGGTGGCAGACAACAGATAAACTGATTACCAAAGTCCCAAGCAAAGGGGGTCTCTCCTCCCTTAGGTTATTTGGTTCTCACCTCTTGGCGCGCTTGGGGTCAACAAGCGCGAGCTCGGCGAGCTTGGCGTCGGAGATGGCCTTTTTGGCGTCAGCGACCGACCTCCCAGCCATCCCTGCGGAGGAGTATCCGAGGGACGTGGAGCCGTCCATGGACATGCTGTGCTGGTGCCGAGGCCGCGCGGTGGGCGCCGTGGGCGGAGCCTGCTGATGCGGGTGCGGCGACCGCTCCGTGGGCTCGGCGAGTCCGCCGTTGTTCTCGAGGAACATCTCGAACATCCGGCTACTCCCGCCGGCGCACTCCTCATCATCATCGTCATCGTCCTCCTCGTACTCGTCGCGGCCCGCCTCCCCGACAACCCCGAGGTCAGCGTCGAAGGTAAGGTCGTCGGGGAGTGCACCCCCGAGAAGGATCTCCGACTGCGCGCGGCGGTGCCCAGCCCCGCGCCGCAGCGGGGAGTTCGGAAACATCGCGGCGACGTCCCGCGACGCCGCCGCCTCCGCTGCGGAGGAGGTGGAGGCCGAGGCTGCGGCTGCTGGGTCCACTATTGGGGCCTGGTCCATGGGGATCTGGGTAATGCGGGCCGGGGGCGGGGGCGGGGAGGGGGCGGAACAGGTGCGGGGAGGGCAGGGAGACAACTCAGACAAGGGGAGCAGGAGGAGGCCGCGGGTGGAGGGAGGAGCTAGGGGAGGAAGACATGCTCTCGTTGAGCTTTGACCGAGGCATTGACTCTGCGGAGGAAAATGGGACGTCAGTGGTCGGCTGGTCGCCGCGTTGGGCCGCCGATCTTATCTGGCCGAGACGTGCGGCGAGCTGGGCTTTGGTCCGAAACCGGGCACTTTCCATTTTACAAGCTTGCAAAGTTCATAACAAATCAAGCTATCCTACTCTGATTCCATAACATTACACACTGTTAGATTACAAAACTGAGTTAGACGCTGACACTATTGTAGGAGTAGCCCTTGATAACTTCGACACACTCCAAACACCAGGCTTGTGTACAGTTGGAGGATCAAAACATCATCTTGACGGTAGATGTATGGAACGCAGACAAGGTGAGTGGACTCCATAATGAACGAACAGGTACCAGGGCTGGTGTTTTTATTGTAAAACTGCTTATCTGAAGAGCTATTTGGGACTACAGGTGGTACTAGTACAGTCGTCTCACTATCGCTACTGCATAGGTACAGTTGGCCTCGGAAGTAACGAGTTGACAAGCTCCTCGTTTATCTTAACAGGTAGCGGCGGCATCTGCTTCATGATTTCTGGAGCATCATTGATCCTGCAAACAATTTGCATAAGAACCATAGGTTAAATCTTGGAACTGTGGAATTAACGAAGGGTAAATGGGATTCAAGAAAATTTTGTAATTTCATGACCAGAACACTTCCGTATATTTTATTGAAGGCCTCATGGGACATTCTTATGTGCTACCCATCAAATATCAGTATACAATGAAGAACAAATTATGGGTTACTAGCATGTGAAAAAATGTAAGTTCCTCGGTTCAGCAGACTCTAATGCTGCAAAATATAAGTGTCACACCAAGATTTCAATATATGAAGCAATGTCATGGCAAAAGAAATTATGGATCCTAAGTCATTTCTGATATGTTCCATAACAAACTCAACTTAATCAGTAGCTAATGATTAAAAGTAATGCACGACTACAAGAACAAGAATACAAATTTAACAAATAAAGACGAAAGGGATCATAAATAGCACATAAGACATGAATACTCCATTTCATAATTTCCAGAATTAAATGAAACGGTTGGTCCAAAACTTACTCTTTCAAGACCCTGAGAATATTATCCCGAGTCTGGCATAGGAGAGAGATGTTATCCTGTATCTGAAACAGCAAAACTGAACCATATGAGTAAACAAAAACTAGCACTGGAAAATAGTATATTTCTACATGAGCAAAAGGTCAACAGGAAAATTCAGGATTTCAAATATCAAATGAAGAACAAAAATAAGGTTCACTTGCATAAATCATGAACAAGTGGCACCTTGAAAATAAAAAGGATACCTGCATGTTGCTAAGATTCGTTGAGATTTGACTCAGAACCTGGGCATTGTTTTCAAGGAGTTCACCTGTTGGACCTCCAATTACTGGAGAAAGATGACAGAGTTGAAGAATTCAAATAAGTCAGTAATCAATCCATCACCCACAATTCTTATAAAAAAATCTCTTGCTGAAAGGAAATTGATGCATAACATAGAAATATGTAAAGTGCCATGCAACTATGAATATTAAACATCTATTTTGCATATTTGTAAGTGCCAAAAATATAAGGTACATACTGATATCCTAAACCAGTTGGTTTTACTAGTGACCGTTACCAAAGAAAGAAAAATAGAGCAAAAACATGATGTAAAGCCATCATTCAAATGAATTGTAATACGAACAATAGAATTGCTAATTATGCAAGAAATTGATTAATAAAAAACCACCATAGCTTAGCCACTACCTTTCTGCAAGCATTTTGTATACTTAAATCAGTTATATCTACATAAGTTATCGACGATGTTGCTAAAATAAATGAAAGGGTGTCACTATAACCAATTCGACATAGAAATATCAGATCTTACAAATGCAACACCAAAAAATAATACAGTGAATGTCAATAGGACATACATTTAGATGAGATTTCGTCGTCATCCATTGGAAGAACTGGAAGGGGGTATGCTGGAACGTTAGGCCTTCCAGCCATATGAACAGGGGGTTTTGATGAAGAATCTGAAACCTTCTCCTGCAATGTCATCTGTCAGTGAGCATTTTACATCTTATCAAACAAGTCATATACCCACAAACTTTCCATGCTAATAGATGCATCTTAATTTTCCACACGGCACTGCAAAAGAATGGAAATGGAACATTTTCTGCAAACACCTTTTTGTCCTTGCTTTTCTTCGCCGAGTTGTGATCCTCTTTCTTTCTTTTGCCACTCTCCTTTTTCTGCAGGTTCAACACATCAGACACATAACAAAGACTAAAAAGGCCAGATATAACAATACTGCAGAAGTAAGTTTCTCTCACATTCATCCATCGGCAGCGCAAGGCTACATCTCGAACTGTTTTCTCTGGCAACTTCATTGCTATTTTTGCATAACGAATTACAGGTGCGTCGGATGCATACCTGAGAGCAAATGCCAAGGAACATCAGTGCAACTGAAGGGTGCAGAAATAACGGTATTAACAGTACAGGCATTCACGATGCCATACAAAATCTATTCTCAATCCAAAAGAAAATTTGTCATCTGTCATAATTTTCATAGTCATTCAGATATTAGTAGTAGTATGTGACTATCGAGTATTCCAAAGTGCCACAGCACGACAAAGCAAGTGCAACAGTGAGTAGGGAAACAAAAATATTCTGGAATCATTATCCACTTATTTACATGTTCAACATTCTGCTAACTACAGTGAGTGATAAACATTCGTAGAAGAACCTGAATGGAAATAAATATGCCTGGACGGAATCCAAAGGGGGCAATTGGATGTTAAATTCACGTACGCCTGTACAGTTAAGCCCCCAATCCATAAGAAGGTTGACTAACTCCTCCAAATTATCATCCAATTCTTTGCGAGAGTCGGTTACCAAAACCAAAAGCCACTAGTTAACGCAGATTATCGGAACCCCAAACCCGCCGAAAAAATCAAATCCCAGCAACTCACTTTGCCAGCAGCTCGTCGAGGGTGGTCTGCTCCTCCAGCGTCCACTCCCGGGCTAGACCCGGGTCGTGCCGGAGCGCCGCCGCAGTGCTCCCATTGCTAGGGTTTGCTCCTCCCCCTCCACCACCTCCTCCTCCGCCGCCGCCGCCAGAGTGGGAGCCGTTCTGCGCGGCGGCGCTCGCCGGTGGCGGTTGACCGTTGGCGCCCATACCCCCCGAATTGGCGCGAATTTTTGCTGCTCCCTTCGTGAAGGTGCAGCTCGCCGAGCTGGTGGTGGGGAAGCCGCTCTGTTCTTCGGTTACGAGTGGATGAGGTAAATAAAAAACGGGTTTCAGAACCTTTTCGGGGCCTCCTTTTTGATCGGTTTGGGATTTTTAGTATTCGTGCTCCTCATTTCGCTGGTTTTCTTTTTTTTCACTTATTTCGCTGATTTTTCTTGTTGGGACCTCGTTTGCTCGGTTTTACACATTTTCTTCTACCTCATTTCACGAGAATTTTTTTAACTCTTATATAAAATTAAATTAATTATTATAAAATTTGTATGTAATTCACATAAAACTTTTTGTTCCAAACATGACCTCAACCTTCCTAACCAACCACGACATGTATTGCTCATGTACCACTCGCATTTCGTTAGCCTGTCAAATAATTCCAAGATGGAGATACATTTCATTGCAGCGCCTTCAATTTTTTATGGAATTCTATTTCGTATTTTTTTTTTAAATAGTTCACCTAAAAGTGTCCCCAAGACGTAAGTCACGTAAGAAAATTATGCTCCAGTTGCCTGGCAGGGTGAAAATCAGTAGGAAAGAGCATGTCACACATAACAGACATTGCGAAAGAAACAAGTTTACAAAAGGCGTAATAACTTATCATCAAACTATCGCTCAGAAGCTCAGTTTCATCCTTAGATGTCGTATGGAACTGAGAAGGTGTTTGGTTATATTGTTTTTTTTCTATAATTAGGTTACATTGTTATCTATTTACATTCATTCATGTTTGATTTGGTTGGACTGCAATCGTTTCACGGCGCAATTAGATCCCATCCTTCAGGGAGCTGATACCGCCCACCTACCCGCGTGATTTGTTCACACCTGTGACGCAGGGATTGAAGGGAGTTTGTTGCGCGGCGCCTCGGATCTTCATCATGCTCTCCGCCGTGGTCTTTATTGCCAGGGCCAGTGCCATCGTTACCGCGGTAGTGCTACTGCTCGGCCTCAGCTCGGATCGCGCCTGTGGGTACCCGAGGAAGCGAAGTGCAACAGAGCCACGATAGTCTTTCTCGCACACGACTGGGGCGGAGCGACGGTGTTGGCGGCGACGGCACTGCAATCAAGATTGAGAAGCTCCAGGAGGCTGCCAAAGCATGGAGATTTTGTTTCCGAAGCATTAGCGAGGTTAATCGGATAGGCTGCTGGAAGCACAAGTGCTCTGCTCCGCTCTCCTTCCGATGAGAGCTCATGCGTGCAATCTGAGGGCGACGATAAGGTGAGCTTCGATTGGATCTCATCGCCGTCGCGTCCTAGGTGCTCGCTTGCCACGGCTGGGTGAGGGTGAGGGTAAGGTGTGCCTCGAGTCCATCATGGTGGTCATTGATCACAACCTGTTATGCATGGTGGGCCGGTCAGTGTTCGTCTGGCTTGTGGTCATCTTGCTCGTGCAGAACTACTTCGAGAAGTAGGAGCCCGTTAGCGCCATTGATGTGTTCTGCAAAATCCTTGAATATTACCGATAAGAGCATCGTGCAGCGGAGTTCAACAAGGAGGATAAGCATGGGTTCATCTCCTATTACCTTACCGTTCCTATAAACAAACAAAACGAGGAATCACATGTCCCAGCGTTGATCACAGGGTGATGCATTCGCATTGCCGTTCACATTGCCTTGCGTGGAACCAAACCCTTCCTGACTATTAGCTCTTTACAAAATTAAAGGCTAATAGTTTGAGGATAAAATTGTCTATTACTAGCTCTCTACAAAACAAGGGGTATCGAATTCATAGGTGTTCGCTTGTAACCTCGCACAGGCTAATTGCCCCCTCTTTAATGTGAAACCGTTGTTTTTTTTTTCTCTTTGGCAAGAAGGAACACGTAAATAGGAATGAGAGCCAGTGATGCTCGTTGGCCGTGGGCTGTCACCTTCGTGAGCATAGGGAGCCGCTTGTATGTAAGGTCTTGTTCGGTCAGAAGTGAATGAGATAAATCCAAAGCATATTTATTTTCTAATGGATTTAATCTTATCCAATCTAACTCTAATCTATATGGAATAAGAGAGAAACGCACAACCACTAAACAGCGTTGGCAGTCTCGAAATCCACCCGCTAACCATGATGTGAGCTATGACGATGACCATGGAGGGGGGGAGGGGGCGTGGCACAAGGCCACAAGCGTCCGTGCGCAATTATCTGACGCCTGACGCGCTCGCCGCCGTGCGGTCCAGCGGAGGACAAGGGAGCTCCAACACAGCCTCCAACGATCCGGCTAAGCAAAATGCAGTAGCAGTACAGCATGGCTTCCATGCCGACGCGAACCCAGGCGCTTCCGCGCCGAGGCTGCCACGGCAGGCAGAGATCATCCCGCGGGCGCCGCGCCGCGACGTGCGCACATGTCTGCCATGCGGAGCAAAGCTTTGGCGGATCCGCGGCCACGCGCACGCATCAGCGTCGGGAGCGGGCGCCCACAGTGTTCCGTCGCTCGCGGCATACGCGCCAATCTATTCAGAAGAATTAGGTGACGTTTGGGTAGTAGATGGGTCAGGGATATGAAAATAAAATGAGATATAATAGATGGGTTTAGGTTAAAGATATATGTTTGTATTTTATTTTTATGTTTGGGCACTTTTTAGGTTTAGAAAAAAGAAACAAACGTAGGGTACACATTCTCCAGTGAATTTTACAGCGTGCAGAGAGGCAGGGGAGGAGCCTATGACAACTCACTTTTCTCGATAGGTTGAGAAGCACTGAAAATGACGCACCTATTTCTCTATCTTCAATCTATGTTATTTTTTATTCCTAAAAACGAACTTCTCAAATGTTATCCAACCTATTTTATTTCTCTAACTCACCAGATATTTTCAACGCCCCAAACGCTACCTTACGGATTTTGCAGTGAGAATTCGATACATATCATTACAATTTTACAAACTTTAAAATATGTCATTGATGTGTCAATGACAAATAGAATCTGTAAATAAGTGACTAATGAATGATACATAGACTTTAATACTATATTTTAAATTTTTTAAAATTGTAATGATATGTATCAAATTAATCCATTTTGCAGCAGCTTCCGGAGTGCGGAGCGGGCAGCCGGGTTGCGGGCTGCAGCGCCGTCCGGCTGGTCGGCTACTGCTCTTAGCCATACCCGTAAGTCGGTGTATGTGAACTGGATTAGTTACTGTTAACCACTCTGTGTTCTGTCGTCTGTGGAAGAACCAGAGAACAGGATCCGACCGAGCGAGCAAGATCTCGGTCACACCAGTTCAGAGTCCCGCTACCAGATACCGGTGAGTATGTCTGTGTACCGAAGCCGATGCGTAGCGTTGAAGGGAAAAACAAAAATCCAACAGCGTCTGGCCCAACAACACGACGCGAGCACCAGGGCGTCTCCCCGTCCGATCTCACTATTCGCGCATGCACTAAGAGGCTGATTGGTTGCTCGTATTGTTTAGCCCTGGCTTGTATCTAAGACAGATAGGCTCACTGAAATCTGATTGGTTATATACAGAGTAGTTTGTTTGGTTGATTAGTTGTAAAGAGGACAAGCTGAGAAGAGATGACGTTTGGTTGTCCGTATGAGTCTAGTTTGTATAAAAAAAAATAAAAAAAAACTATTTAATATTTAACTTATGTATCTACACTCTAATAACATCTATTTTAACTTTATAAATGTTAATATATTTTAAAATAAATTAATCTATTTTTATATATACTAATATATTTAAAATAAATTAATTATTTACTAATATAATTATTAATCAACATCTTCAAGGCCTGCTCCGAAGAAACGAAACTTAGAATCTGTTTCTCGGGAGCCAGGCGCGGACGTGCTGTTTGCACCTGCGGAGCCAGTCCCGCCGGCGGGTGCAGGCATCCAAATTTGACGCGTGTGCACCTGCGCAGCCTGGTTCGCTGCTATCCAGCCATCCAATCAGCCCCTAACACGACGCGGCCCCAACGGCGCTTTCCGCCGTGCGGCCGCGCGCGCCCAGGCTCGCGGAGCCGTTGCGCTGCGCACCGCGCTTGTGGACAGAACGGGATCTCTGAATTGAAGGGATTAGACAATTTATAAAAGCTACGGTATTTCAATTTTATTCTTTCTCACAGTTTTTCAATCGAAAATCAATGGACGAGTCCAAAAGAATCTAAGGCAAATTAGATTCGTATTATTACAATTTTGTAAAATTTAAAATATATCATCTATGTGTTCATGACAAATGAGACATGAAAAAAAATGACACGTAAGCTCAAAATGATATATTTCAAATTTTATAAAATTGTAATGATATGTATCAAATCAATCGAAGAATCTAGGCGCTTTGTCCCGTCGTCACGGTCATCTCATCGAGTCCTCGGCTCCTCCACCTCCGTCTTGTGATTCAACGGGGAGGAGGCACGCTGCTCATCTCCGCTTTTGCGGTCAGATTAAACCAATATGCTAATTAATCGATAATCTTACTGCTAGTGGGAGTATCTGCGCAAGTGCGAGCCCCGGCGACCGTCACCCAAGCGAAAATGCGCCCCCCGGAGACGTTGACGCCACGAGAACGTACGGAGAGCTGCGTGCGGACAGCGGAGCGCACCGCGCGTTAGTGGCGAGCAAACCACAGCCAAGTGAAATCTTTTGGGGCGTACGTTCTCCGGAAACGCTGAAAGATTAACGGCTCGTTGCCTTGCAGATTGCAGAAAGCAGGACAAATCTCTAAGACCTTCATTCATTTTTTCCCAAGGATGAAACGACAGAAATGTTTGGTTTCCCACGCATCGCCAGATTTTTCTTTGTTTGCAAAAAAAAAAAAAAATTAGCCACGTTTTATATGCAAAGATTTGTCGCTGTTCTAGCGTCATCACTTTGCACTAATTTTCTGTATGAGATAAGATGACATAATCGGCTGAAAACAATACTGTTTCTGTACGGTGTACCTTGAAGCGCTTCCCCCAGTTCTCTGGAGGCAGTGCGTTATAAACTCCTTTGGGCTTTGACGAACGATGGTTTTATGGTTATCCTGTGTGCAACGGCATTGATTTTTGGTAGCACCGTAAAAGAACTGAAAAAACAACAACGACACCAGGTTGCTATCATCATCCTTTCTAAAAGCCTAGTGGTAGTTTTCATAGAAACCGGAACCGGTGGCACCGAGGCAGGCGAACGGAATCGCGCGGAAATTTTCTGACAGGACCGGGTTCGGTCAGCCCTTGCGGATGCTAAAAACAATTCGGACCACTAGCACGGCGACAGTGCCACTAACCACTTGATTAATCCGCGCACTACGGCTGTGCCATGACTACAGGCACCAAAGCTTTCACCGCCCGCGCAGCGCCGTGCCGCGACAGGGGAGTTTGTTCTTCCTTCTCGCGGGGTCGCTCTCTGCGTCCAGAGAAAAAGGATTCTTACCCGAGGCGGCCGCGGAGCTTTTATTAGAAAAGGGCGACGAAGAATCCGAGCGCCGGCATACAAAAACAATACAGCGCAGTGGCGTTGGGAATTTCACGGCCCCGGAATCTCCTCCCCTCCTCCGTCCTCTCTCCGTGGCGCCTTGGTTGGTGTCCCAGCGCCTCCGATTCCTCCCCGGCTGCTTCCTCAGATCTGCTCGCCAGCTGCAGGCGAGGAGAAGCTGCTGTTGTCCGGGCATTGTAGGTGTCTGGGAGTTGGGTGATTGGAGTGAACCCAGGAAGGGTCTTCGCCGTTCCTGTCGGCTAGAGCCTGGAGGTTCGGCGCTGAAGGTGGTGTTCTTCTGTTTGATTGGAGAAATGAATTTGGTGCGGATTTTCGGTGTATCGATCGCTGCGTAGTTTGAGCCTGCAGGATTTCTTTGGCCGAGAGACTGGTGGAGCGAAATCATGGATGTGCCTGCACCTTCCAGCCGTGCTGGCTGCAACAGCAACACCGGCAGCCCGATGGTGTCTTCAGATGATCCATTTGGTGGTGCAGCTATGATGAATTTCGATGGATACTCGGAGCTCTGTAGCCCATCGGTTGCTGATCAGATAATCTCGTTGCTTAATGATCCCTCCGCTACACAGCAGATGTTTGCTATGTGGTCATCCCTGGGATCGTCGCCGCGTGCTTCTGGGATGAATCAAGATATGCTGTTCGACACCTGTTCTGGGGCTGTAGAGACGGTGGCAGCACCTACTCAAAAGGTTAATTTAACATCACCAGACAGACCGATAAAAGATTCAGATGAGGTTGCTCCCAGTAATGGTCAGCTGCAAGCGAGTAGCATCATTCCAAGGTCTGTTGTGGGCAACATACTTGCTGACAAGATGCTGATGGCACTGTCCTTGTTCAGAAAGTCATCGAGCGATGGTGTTCTTGCCCAAGTCTGGATGCCTATTGACCACAATGGTCAGGTCCTGCTGAGTACATGCGAGCAGCCTTTTCTACTTGATCAGGTTCTTGCAGGTTACAGAGAAGTATCTAGGCATTTTTTGTTTTCAGTGAAGGAAGAGCCTGGGGTACACCTTGGGCTTCCAGGGAGGGTCTTTATTTCTGGGGTGCCAGAATGGACCTCAAATATTCTCTATTACAGTAAGCCAGAGTATTTGCGGATGGAGCATGCTCTTTGTCATGAAATACGGGGGTCGCTGGCTATGCCAATATATGACCCCAGCAAGGGCTCTTGCTGTGCGGTGCTTGAACTCGTCACAAACAAGGAAAAACCTGATTTTGATGCAGAGATGGACAGTGTTTGTCATGCCTTGCAGGCAAGTTCAAACTTGTGTAAGCCTATAAATATTTGTTTTCATAGCATCATTGCGTAATGCATGCCTTCTTCCTTATCTAATTTTCTCGCATGTTTTAGTAGCCATATACTTCAATTCAATGCATCATCGCGATAAGGAATTTTAGTTCGATAAAACTTAGATGCTATGAATGATACTGCATAGCATCAAACTACTTGAACATAATCCAGTCCAAATGTTTCATTCACTTTCATAGCTCTAGTATTTTTACATTGTTCTCTAGAAGTACCATTTGGTCTGTTCATTTGTTACCACTCATCTGATCTTACACATTGAAGCAGGCTGCTGGTGCTGTCATAATTTTTTATAACACGCTCTTAATTACCTGAACTGAGAATAATACTATTTAGTTGTGAGTCGATATATGTAACTGAATATTGATAGGGGCAATGTACGTTAGTTTATACCTTGCATTGGACTTTGCACTATAATTGATACTTATCCCATTCTCTTCTGTAGGCTGTGAACTTGCTGACAGCAATAAATCGCAGCAGTCAGAAGGTGCCACTCTTCTCTTATAACATGCTCGAGACATGTCTACTGGTTTTTTGTTTTACGGTTTATGTACTGATGTTCTATGCATGTGCTGCCTCCACATCTGCAGGTTTATTCTGAAAATCAGAAATCTTCTTTCACTGAGATTTTGGATGTTCTAAGAGCTATTTGTCATGCACACATGCTTCCGTTGGCCCTTACATGGGTTCCTACATCAAATGGCATTGATAACGGTCACGGCGTTGGAAAGGATACAAGCATTGATTCAGAATCAGGAAAGGCAATACTTTGTATCCATGAATCAGCTTGTTATGTCAATGATGCGAAGATGCAAGGCTTTCTTCATGCATGCGTGGAATGCCATCTTGAGAAAGGGCAGGGTATTGCAGGCCGAGCACTGACATCTAATCTGCCATTCTTCTCGCCTGATATAAGAGAGTACAGTATCAAGGACTACCCACTTGCACACCATGCTCGTAAGTTTGGTCTGCATGCCGTTGTAGCCATCCGGCTGAGAAGCACGTACACTGGCAGTGATGACTACATACTAGAATTCTTTTTGCCAGTCAACAGCAAGGGCAGTGGAGAACAGCAGATGTTATTGAACAACCTCTCCAGCACTATGCAAAGAATATGCAAAAGTTTACGGACAGTTTCTGAGGCAGAGGTTGATAATGTTAGTGTTTCTTCCGCAGCAATCTATAAGAACACTAATGAATGCCTCCTGCCAACTAGTTCCTTGCATGATGATCAGCCAGCCACAGAATCAGCGTTCCATGATCTATCTCTGGAAGATAAGCGTGGGAACATGGAGCAGGAGCAGGTGCTTTACTCCAATCTATCTTGACTGTTTGTGCACTGAAAGTAGGGAGTAGTATGAATTCTTAAGTATGTTTCGTCAAGATGGCTCATGGGCATACTTCATATTATTGATGTGGATGCATGCCTTTAATTTGAAAATGATAGACTATTTGTACCCATTGATGAACAACCTTGTTCTCCACTGCAGGCACAGACTAGTCCAATGCGAATTCCAGAGAAAAAGCGTAGTACATCCGAGAAGAATTTCAGCATGGATGTTCTTCGCAAATACTTTTCTGGGAGCCTAAGGGATGCTGCAGCGAGCCTTGGTGGTAAGCCTACAGTGCCGTTGCAATTATTTCCCTTAGCAATAATTGTTAGGAGATAATGAGATGAACATCTTCTGATGCTTATTAACACCACTGCAGTTTGTCCAACAACTTTGAAAAGGATATGCAGACAGCATGGGATTTCGAGATGGCCATCTCGCAAGATAAAAAAGGTCAACCACTCATTGAAGAAGATCCAAACTGTCATCAATTCAGTTCATGGTGTGGACAGATCCTTGCAATACGATCCAGCTTCTGGGTCCCTTGTTCCAGCAGCCTCTCTTCAAGATAAGATGCCGTTCTCTGCTTGTGATACATTGCCTAATCCATTTATTGGGAGAACAGTGGAGAGAAAATCTAGCCCAATATCAGAACAAGGATTTTCGTCACCTGATGGATGGCAGGGAGAACAATTGCAGGTCTCCAGTGGACCGAAAAGGGAAGGTGATAAGTTTCGAGTGTTGACAAGCAAAAATAATGGCAACTATGTTGCAAACATCATTCAACATTCAAATTCTGAAGGCGCGCAAATGGGTTACATTGATTCTTCAACCTCTCTTCACCCAAACATTGACACAATTGAAGACCAAACAATGTCAAGGAACTCATCATTTGTACAACAGGCAGATGTCAATATGGCTGATATTCATGAAGCCAGGGAGCACACCCCTCCTTCCACCTCCGGTACAGCTGATTCATCAAGCAATAGCGCATCAAGTCAACCTACTTTCAAGGGGAATGCAGGGTGTGCTCTTAAAGATAGAAGCAACCCTGCACTTACTATTAAGGCTACATACAATGGAGATACTGTGCGGTTCAAATTCCTACCGTCAATGGGCTGGTACCACTTGCTGGAAGAAATAGCAAAGAGGTTCAAGCTGGCAATCGGGACATTCCAGCTCAAGTACAAGGATGATGAGGATGAGTGGGTGATCCTTGCAAACGATTCAGATCTACAGGAGTGCGTCGATGTCCTGGACTCGATCAGTTCACGCAGTGTGAAGCTGCAGGTACGTGACCTCCCGTGCATCATCAGTAGCTCGGGAAGCAGCAGCTGCTTGCAGGTGGAAGTGCGCAGCTCATGACAGGATCTGTAGCCTCTTGTAGCAGATCAAAGGTCTAGTTTTTGTTGTAGTATGAAGTATCATACTCTGTGCAAGCGACGTGTGTACTGTACAAGTGGCGAGAGCAAAAATATAGTGTGCTGCTTGTCGCACAAATTTCGTCCCAAAAGGCAAAACTGAACCATGTCAGGAAAATCTTGACGATGATATGTAATCATGACGGTCCAAAAATGTGACGGTGCGGCGCCTGTGTATCTGAATTCAGAGAACCTGGTTTCTTTGCTGTGCTGCTGATGGATACCGATGCTCCTGAACTTTTAGTGATTCGATTCTATTTCGGAACAGACATCTCTGTGTCTACTTCTTTCAGCCTTTTGGAGCTTTTGTCTCAGATTTTGTTACTTTCCCGTAGCTGCTATTAATCTGAAGTGCTGCTAGATAACCATGTGGGTACAACGCGACTTGGAGTCAGTTTCGAGTAATCATTCCTCGAATCTCCCTGAAGTGACATGCTGATATCATCTCTTTTGGGCTTTGGTCACAGAGATGGCTGTCCTCGTCCGCTCTGATTCCTTCTTTTATCAGATCAAGAAAGACATATTAGGCAGCCTTTTCTCCGGAACAGTTAGCTAAAAAAGGCCAGACTTAAAACCATGTAATATGAGCGATTGAAAATGTGGGTAATCAATAATTACGTGAAATACAATCCTTTGATTAAATTTCTGTTTGCCACTTGGGGTCCCAATTCTTTGTGAAGCTGTTTCCGTACAACTCTGAAGAATGGGCGACTGAAATTGTGGGCACAGCACAGAAGAATGGCCATGCGGACGGTCCTTTTGCCTAGACAACAGCCAACAGGGCCGGAAACAAGTTGTGAGGGGCCAGTAGCCCACCTAACCGGTCCTCTTAAGACAGCATGCTGGGCCTTTTGTCTCCAGTCGTTAATGGGCCCAAGAGATGAGGAAAAGGCTCCGTCCAAGCATCACAGTGCACGGGTCTCTCCTCCCCGGTAGCTCTTACTCGGACCGACTACCGGCGCGTTGCTCCCCTGCTCCCGTGCATGCTAGGACCAGCGGCGATGATGGGCGGGCCGGCCGGCCGGCCGAACAAAGCGCCGGCCAATACTTTTGACCAGACGCCTTGCAAAAGCGGCGGGCTCTCGCCTCTCTGAATCGTCTCAGATACCGGCATTCCGATGGCAGAGCAGGACGCCGGACCATCGTCGGTTTGGTATTCGGGACCTGGTGCAGTCATGCAGGCCCTGACATTTGATCTACCTGTTCCCTGCTCCGAAAACCAAGATGCCGGTCAGGCGCTATCTTCCTACTACTTCCTGCGAGCTACTAATTTGAACACTGACGATCGATTCGATTTAACAGTGTTGTCTAGCAGTACTGCACCGTCGATCCAAAGAAACAATTACGTCGGTCTAAGCCACGGTACAACAAGGCCGTTTAAATCCGATCGACGAGACCAATCAAACTGATGATCAGCACAGCTAATAAATCATCTCACTGCCGCGCTGTACATCCCGCGGAGAATAATACCGGCACGGCGGCACTGCTGGTACAATCCGATCGGATTCGGAATCAACGAGTGGTCCATCACTCCGTTCTCAGCGAGCTGATCGAGCACCAAGGATCGGTCGGGCCGGCCGGCGCCCGTCGATGCCGTCCGCTTTGGCGACAGGCTTCGAGCCGAGGCCGGGTTAGCGTGACGCTGTCCAGCTAGCTAAAGCGACAGCGTGATGGATCTTTGCCACCGGGGCTAAAGCGAGCGTACTGTGCGCATCAAGGCCTCGGCGAGAGAGAGATCATGGCTCCTTTTCCTACCGGTGTTTCTACACCGCCAGCCGATCCAACATGGGCGTCATCATGGTCACGGCCGGCCACTAGGGTCTACAGGGACTAGCAAATTTTAGTTGAGCATGTTCGTTCGTGCGCGTAGCAGCAGCATTTTGTGTATAGTTTCCTGGTGGGTGCTGTTGCTGTGGCCTTTTATGCGTTGCATTTGCGTGCGTCTCGTCGGTTGATTGATCCGGTCGACATAGATAAACTTGAAAGGGGCCGTTGTTCCAAACACTTATCAGTAAAGATCAGCAGCAAGCACGACTGATTGAAGTTTGCGGAAGCCTTGACACAGACAGGTATACAGGCTACGTACTTACTGGAGTACCATCAGTGGCGAAGCTAAAGCAAATCCGTGGGGGTACGTTCCTTCAATAGGTGCAAAAAAATTTTACGAATAGATGTAAATATAATGAAAATTTAGCTTTAATCACTACATATTTCATTTTTTTTGTGGGTGTGGCCCAGCAGTATCAACGTAGATCCGCCCATGAGTACTATGATGAAAGAATTTTATGGATAATGGACGACGGCAGGTACTTTCAATCTGTTGCTTTTTCGCTGAAGACTGAGAGGAATTTTTGGATCAAAAAATCTTGCAGACACGACTTAACTGCCGAAAGCGTGAACAAATTCTAATTAATGGTTGGCTGCGCCGTTTTTTTTATGTAGCTGCGTACTCCCTCGATACCCATACTAAGTGGTTTTAGACTTTGCTTTAGTCAAATATTAGAAATATAAATTACAAATAACTTTTAAAATATTAAGTTTAAAAATATAAAAGTCATACGAATAGATTTGTCTTAAAATGTACTTTCATAAAAGTATGTATTTGTCACTTTTTGATAAATATTTTTAGAAAAAATTAAAGTCAAATTTATGCTTTGAAGACCGTGTCGTTTTCTAAAACAAGCTGAATTGTGAGTATGGAGGGAGTACTCCACTGTCAGAACAGAGGAAACCCTTTTCTATCCCCTTCCTGTTCCCTTCTTCCCACCAACCATGGACACTCCTGCCTTCAGTTCTTTCAAATCACCAACTCCTTTTACTCTTAATTTGTTGACGTCTAATTTAAGAGAAAAGTTGGCTAGTAGATGAGTCAAGCCCCAACAAGTGCCTGAATTTTAAATAATATTCAGAACGTCGAGATAGTACTCTGATTTTAGGTACTAGAAGTCTAGAGCGCATAATTAAGAGTAAGAATATTAGTACGGCATTAAAACGGCCAAGTTATTGCTTAATTTCAGTGCTACCGACAATTGCATTTCATGTTCTATATGCAAAGCTAGAGGTAGTAGTACCACTATGAAACAAGGACCAGAATATCTCTCGCGGATGCAGGCCACAGTGCAGAATCAGAACGGCGGACCAATCAATCTGACCGACACGGGAGGATATAATACTACATCTCGCGAGCCTTTAGGCCCTTAATCACCTCCATATGAGCAGACCTGTAGCCCTGTACTTTAGCGCCCGTTGGTGGTGCCTCACATCATACGGTTCCATGCAAAAGCTAGCACTGCGGTTGCGCTGCATGGAGCTGCTTTTGGCCATCGGGATTTAAATTTAGAACATTGGTCGATGGCTTGATGAGAAAGATTAAAGTGCTATGCTAACATGCATCAAAGGGGAGCGGGGCTAGCAGCAGGCAGCGAAAAGCAGCAAGCAAGCTTGGCAAAAGGTAGGGTGACCAGTGACGGAAGGATGGATTATCTTTTGTGTTTATATATGGAGACGTTGTTTGTTATGCTGGAATTCCGCGGTGTAGCATAGATTAGATCAGTGTATCCTGAAATCATGGGTCTTTAGGCGACGTACGACTAGCATGTAGTAACCGCCCTGTGATGGTGATTGAGTTTTGGAAGGGTCCCCCGAGAAAAAAGCCTTCATTGTTGGGCCATGCACGCAGCCTTATTCGCTCCCGGCGAGCTTTGACATCCTGCGACCGGCCGGAAGCGACGTGACCGAACTGCCCTCCGCCCGTCGGACCCTTCCTTAACTAACTCCCCGTGCCTCCCTCCACGCAGTGGAAGGCTCGGCTCTGGTCACTTCCCCGTGGGGTAATGTCGTAGTGACTGCTTGACGTGACCTTAGCTCTCACATCTCCCACCCTGCGCTTCTACGTGTCGTCGGGATCCAATTGTCCGCGCAGATGCTTCTCCACTCCTTGTTGATGCAAAAGATGGCGAAGAACACGCAGCAATCAAGGTACATTCATGTCTTTCGTCACTGCCTGTTAGCGTATGTGTGTGATGGGGCCTGATGGTAGTGAGTGGATCGTGTCGACTGACCGTGCTCTGTCTGTCCGGCGGTGCATACAGAAAAGATGGAGGCGCGAGGTCAGGCATGTCGTCCAAGAAGTCGCCGTGGTACCAGCGCGCGGTGGAGGTGCTCCTCCTCATCTGGAAGCAGCCGGCGGCTTCGCCGCCGACGAAGGCGGCCGCGGCGTCGGGGGTGACGGCCTCCGGTAAAAGCGTTGCGTCGGGACCAGGACCGGGGAAGCTGCGAAAGTCGTCGTCCCTGAACGTGGCGGCGTCGTTCACGCGTGTGTGCCTGTGCGCGCCCATCTCCTCGTACAACAGCGAGTCGCTCT
>BCLG01000753.1:41352-74140 GCA_001602295.1 Zoysia matrella | reverse complement strand
GAGCGCGAGCCCGATGCCCCGGTTCGCGCCGGTCACCACGGCCACCGTCTCCCTCGACCACCACGCGCTGCGCTCGAGGAAGAGCCGAGCGAATACCGTCGCCGTTAGACAGGCCGTACGCAGTAGGTAGGTAATACGGGTAAGAGACGAAGAGAGGAGGAGGTGGAGGGGAGACGGTTATACCTTCTGGCTGGGGGAGCCGGCGACTCCTGCTTGGAACCCGAGTAGTCCATACGGCCGGGAGTGGCTGATCGGGTGATGTCTGAGGCCGTGACTCGTGAGGACGGGCGACTGGCTAGGGCACGAGGCAGGGATGTATTTATACACGCAAAGCGCAGCGCAAGGCTGCGCTCCCGGTTCCAGTCAAACGGACGGAGGTGCCTGGCATGCTCGTGCGCTCTGCTCCTGCTACGCTTGGAAGCGAGCTGCACCTGCACATGCCGCACGCACCTGCTCCCGCCGTCTCGTTTTCCCTTGTCGAGCACGGCGCAGCGCGCGATCGCACGCTCTGCTCGTCACAACCCGCCAGCTCGTCACCTAATCCGGCAAGCGCTGTCAGCCGCACAGTTGGTGCGTGCACGAGGTGACAATTTCGGAATGCATGCATGCGAAGCACGTTCCCCGAGCTCGATTTGATCGACGGGGTGTTCAAACGGTAGGAAAATAAACCAACCTTATCCCTCTGCCTGCCTTTGCCCTCGCGTGTCTAATCACGGCGGCAAAATAAGGCCGCGCTGCTGAAAGTTGACAGATACAGACAAACAGAGCGTTGAACAATATTCCGTGTCTTATGCTAAGCATCGTTGATTTTCCAATTGAACGTGAGAGCCTCGTCACCCCCCCCCCCCCCCCCCCCCTCTTTTTTTTTTCTGATACGTGCTATTCTTGTATGTCATAGACGTTCTTGACGGGCAGTTAGTAGTAGTAGAGTAGAACAAGTGTCGTCTCCATCCTAGGCGTTCAGTTTCAGTCCAGCGACCACCGTTTCGAACCAAACATGCAAATTCCTTTGCCAAAGTGCCTCGAACCTTTTATTCTCCCTAAACACTACCCTGAAAAAAGGGAAAATCATGACCCTAAATCTACCCAAACAGCACGTCCTGAAGTCTAACAGCTAGAGTTAGGCACCTGCCGGCGACTCGCTGATGCCACTCGAATCGAGCTACTAGTAACAAACGCCTAGGGCACAGGAGTTGATCAGCGAGTGGAATTCACCGTCACGCCCGCATTAGAATGTTAGGTGGTTACTGTTTTTCTACTGTCTGTCTGCTCTCGCCGCCGTCCATTCTGGTCGGAGATGGCGTAGTTTATTGACAGCGCCGACCATGTCTTTGCTGACAGAAGAGACAATCATGGAGCAGTTCAACAAGGCGCGACCAGCCCGACGAAGCTTTGCCTAACCCGACACAGAACTTTCCATTGTGGCAGGAACGTCCCAAGCTAGGCGACGGTTCGGGAATTCGCCTCCTGCTGGAGCCGGTCCGCTTCGTCTGGTGAAGGAAACTTGGGAAAGTGGCGCCGGACCTGTCATGCGCGTCACGGTTTCAGCGGCCTCTAGATCGGTTGCCAGTTCGTGTGGCGACCGCATTTGAATGGAGAACTTTACCATGGAGCGAAACTTGTGTTGTTGTCAAAAGAGTTGTCCAAAGCAAGCAGGGCAAGCGTCAGTGGCCACTACAAAAGCAAGCGAAGTCTTGCCTTGCCTGCAGGCCAACCAGATGGCTTTGTCATCTGTCAATCCGATAAATGCAGTAGCTCAGTAGCTTGGCCGATTTATTGTGACGCCAGGGTTAGCTCAAGGAGCAATTGATCCTTTTTTTACGTAAAGATTGCTGACTCAACTAGTGTCCTTCTCAAAACTGTGAGAAAAAGGTTCGGATGATCTACCACCAAATTGGTAAGCACTTTAGAACGTGGGAAGAGGAAGCGAGGCAAGTTTACCGTGAAAGTCAAGGTATAATGGGAATCCGTCACGATTCACAACCGCCACTTTGTCTGGAGTGAGTTATTTTTTTGTGCTACTCATTTCTTTCTTCATGGATTGTGGACTCTTCAGATGTAACTTTGCCACCGAAATTCAGAAGGGGCCAATCCAGAAGTGTTCTCCGCTCTTGCCGATCTGATGGTCTGCTGTGCTAGCATTTTACAATTGCTTGAGGTCTCTGTCAATTTCAAACAGACCACCTCAGATCCAGTTTTTGGTATCTTCAGAGTTCACAAACTTTCGCTAGAATCCGAACCACGAATGTGTATCGTGAAATCTGAATCGCCTGATCTCTGAAAATTCAGGCTTAGGATCAGTATTCAGTGTCAGTTAATCCTCTCGACGCAAGAGAGGGAGTGGTTGAATGCCTCCTACGGAGCACAGCACAGACATGAAAATTGGAAAAAAAAATTATTTGAGTTTCACCTGCTAATCTGGACGCCTTCAGGATCCGTCCTTGGTTACAGGCGCTAGCAAGATCTCAGATGAACGTTTCGTAAAAATGATCTCAGAAGAAAGTCATTGCTGTTCAGCACTTGTTAGAAATTCAGGCTCAGAACGCCTAATTCAATATTGTTAGCGTCCATGTCATCCTGTCAAGAGCACGAGGGAATTGATCCACATAATTAATATTAAGGTGCATACGCATTGTGTTACAGAGCACATCACAAACCAATAAACGAATAATATCACACCCGATTCCCGCATATACTACTCAGTATAAGTATTGTCAACACTCCACTCAGCGCTAACGATTTTCATCCAAGAACTCAGGCCTTCGTGTAAAATTCCTGTGAAATTCCTTCGAAATTCCTGCATTCCAAACGTGGCCTCATAGTTCTCGGTGAAACTTCTCACTTCCAATACACGGCGCAACTGACTGAAAAAGGCCGATCAGACTTGGAACGGCCATGGCCAGTTGCCGGCGCCGTCCTCGCCACCGACCTTGGCACTGCGGCGCAGCGGGTTGCCGCCGCACTCCCTGTCGACATAGGCGTAGTACCTGAGCACGAAGGCCAGCGCCAGCGCGACCCACTCGAGGCAGAAGAGGGCGACGCCGAGGCCGCCGACCATGCGGAGGATGACGGCGCCGTCCTCCTCGCGGACGTACGACTTGAGCCCGTCGGAGAGGAACTCAGCGGTGCGGGAGAAGGCGAGCACGGCAGCGGCGCCCTGCAGGATGGAGACGACGACGGTGGCCGCCATGTGCGCGGTGTAGAAGCGGCCGCGGGGCGGTTCCGGCGCCGCGATCACGGCGCACCCGGCGACGGCGGCGGCCACGGTGAGCGCGTGGAGCAGGATGAGGAGGAAGCCGTCGACGGAGGGCACAAGGCGGAGCGAGAGCGTGAGGAAGCCGCACCCGGACGCCGCGCCCAGGATGAGGTAGTTCGAGATGAGGAAGGCGCGGCGCGCGCGGCGGTGGGGGCGTGACGCCGTCTCACCCGCCGGAGGCGCGATAACCGAGAGACCACCCATGATCCTTGTCTTGTCTGTTCGGCGAGCGCGGGGAGAGGAGAGGAGAGTGAGGCTGGCGCGCGGGGAGAGTGGAAGGCAATGGAGTGAGAGTGGACTAAGGTCCTTGCGGGAATTGAAGGGGGTTTAAATGCGGCGAGACTTTGGATTCGACCGTTCAGAGAATGCAGAAGGCGGGGCCGGAGCCGGAGGCGACGCAACAACGGCTAGTTTGAAAAGCGAGGGAGCGGGCGGCCGGCCGGCCGTTGGTGGCGCGGCCTGGTTGTGCGGCCGTGGACTCGAGTGTGTGGGTCCTGTTTGTCGGTCGAGTGGGACCACTATGAGAAATCTTCCCGTTGCTTGCTTGTTTTGGACTACTCCGCCCACGCCATGATAATGAGGTCAACAACAATTGTTACTCTGGATATGTAATGGGCCAAATTAATAAAACAAATTGACAAATAAGAATTTTTCCCTTGGGCCTAGTAATGGGGCTGCCAAATGTTCTATTTATGATTAATTCTGCTTTGTGTTGTTTAAGTAATATCTCGAGGTGATTATGAATTACTAGCATTGAGTAGAGCAGCTCCACCTTGTCCACCTCCTCGGAGAAGAGGGAGTAGACGACGTCGCAAATAGCCTATGAGTGTACTTCACAATGGGCATGACACCGATCTCCAGCTCCCACTCCAATGGGATGCAATGGCAATGGGGCGAGATGGCGGGTGAGACAGCGGGCGGGCAGCGGTCGAGTAGGGCTAGTGGCGCTTATGGGACGGAGAGCTCGGAGGAGATTGGAAATTCTGTTTGCTCGTGTTGTTATCAGTAGGACAGCAAATGGACGATTGGAAATGGATCATAATTGACATTTCAATTCCTTGGGCTGCCAATCAGACCGAGATCTGAAATCCATTTCAATTCAACCCAATCATGTACTCTCTTTGTTCCCAATTATTTGTCCATCTTAGAGTTCACAAGTTTTTTTCTTTTTCTTGTTATTCTCGCTTTTCAATACACATTTCTCTATTTTCGATACATCTTTATCTCTGTCTGTCTTCTCGTTTTCAGCGCATCTCACTTTTTACGCTATCTTTAATCTTAGTGCTCACACCTAAAACGACAATAAATAGAAACGGAGAGAGTACATCCAAACTTACCCTAAATGATATGTATAATAAAAGTGTGTTATGAGTATTTTTTTTGTATGAAGATGGGGCAAACAAACTCATATCATTTGGTTTTGCACTTTCTTTGAAGTCGCTTGGGCCACTTTGGCAAATGAATATGAACTCATAACAAAGCAGAAACGGATGTATATTAAGAATATGGTGGAATAAAAAAGGAAAATGACACGCGCAACAGAAAATAAAATAGCATAATAGTCAAGGAAAACATAATGGCAACAAAGAGTGAATTAAAATAGACAATTGTCTGAGCCCAGGTTCGAACTGGGGACCTTTAGTGTGTTAGACTAACGTGATAACCAACACCACCTCCCAGGCGCTGTTTGTAGTTGCAAACAACAAAAATCTACTTAACCTTTAGTAAAGTATACCTTCAGCCGTTCCAACAAGCCAATGTTACCTATTCGAAATAAAAAAAAATTCCATTTATACCATCACTTTAGTTACACTATAATCTTAAATCAATGATATATAAGATCAGACTTCAACTAGTGATGGTATGAATGCAAATAGCCCCATAAAAAAAAATCTCACCACTGATATTGGCATTTTCTCGGTGCTGTTCGAACTTTCGAACTCTCCCGGTTGCACAATTTGGTGATCCACTTCCTTGGGCAATGCACTAGTACTCGAATTTTCTATTCGTTTCAATGTTCATGCTGCTTACAGGGATGTGATCTTCGTCGCTAACACTACTGTACAAAAGGCATTCTACATGTCAATTTGTAGTTGTTCTGCAGCAGGTGGATTAGCCAAAAAAAAGAGTCATATTTTTTTCTTACTTTAGACAGCACTCAGGAGTGGTAATAGACCGAGAATTTTAATTTAGCCTAATGAAGGACTGAGCCCTAAAAAGCTCGGGCCAAATTTAAATAAAATTTTTACTTGAAACCGAAAGGTCTAAACGGACTCTGAAAGAGCCCCTGGTACATGACCCTTAACCACCCCTAATATCTTAATAACACTTGGAATGCGTTTACAATTCTATTTCACAACCATCTATGCAAAATGACCCACAATCACGATTATTATTTGCCACGATGAAAAGATGGAAAAGTGAGAAAACACATTGTGGTTAAGTGTCCTCTCAATACAACAGACTAGTAATGAATTGGACATTTCTTACAGGTTGAGGACACCAGACTATTTAACCAAACCCTCCAATTTCTTACAGTTTGTTCCTCAACATTCTGGCAGTAACCGGAACTGAATAATACATCATAATCAACCAATATACAGTTCCAACTGAAATGATACTCTAGGCGCAAGCTAATTGATCTAGGGCACCCCAGTTGCGACTTCTTTACTTCCCAAAAAATTTAGAGAGACGTACTGGGCCTTCATCCACACAATCACTGCTGGAGTGCTTGGACCTTGATCGGTGCTTCTTTTCCTTCTTTGTTCTCTTAGATCTTGAGCTCGATCTTGATCTGGACTTCCTCGAACCCCTTTCCTCATCATCACTGCTTGATGACTCCGATGATGAACTGGAACTGGAACTTGAGTCTGATGAACTCCTGTGCTGTTATATAGGTAAACATGAGAACTTTGAGCAAATATAATCTGATTATATTTATTTGTGAAACTCAGTTTGGTAAGATCTTTTTGTTACTTTATGAAAGCTCTTCCAAGGCAGCACTAGCTAGAACAAAAATATGCAAACTCAGTATATTGTATGGTTCTTTTAGTAGAGATTCAAACAATGATCTCCATAAAGCAAAGTAGGCCGGAAGTTAAGAGTATACCTTTCTTCTCTTCTTAATCCTTTTCTTTGCATCCTTATCTTTCCGCTCTGTTATCAGATATTTTGTCAGAAGACTCACATGACATATGGAATAGATGATATGTAATAGTGAATGAAAGTACTAGAGCTAACTGTAGGAAGTATCATTTCTACTTTTACCCTTTTTGGAAGATGATGATTTTGATTTCGACCTCAAGGGATTTCGTCCCTGGGCTAGTTTTTGAGCCCTTTCAGCATCTAATTGTGCTCTATACTCTCTCATCATTTTATCTTTATCAGCTTCCAGCTCACCCCTTTTCATCTCCTCTTCCTGCAAGAGTACAGTAATCAAAATGCAGATTTGACGTAAAAACACTGTCAATAATAATGCTCAAATGCTTTAATGTAAATTCATAAAAACCAGGAAGCAAATAGATCAGACAGCATGATCAAAGTTGTAAACACTGGATTTGATCTGTTTTGAATTGATCCAAACTTTGTCTCTTTTATGGATGATAGTTACAACTGGCTCATGATTTGATACCATTATCCAAGTCAATTCTAGAGACCAAAGTCAAATGAAAAGGTATGCTACAATTGTAGTATCATAGAGAACTTATAGATGCTCCAACATTTTTTCTACTTCTGATAATGTAGTGCCTGCTATCTTTTTTTTTTTGGGGGGGGGGGGGGTGTGGGTTAGCTCCCAAAAAATATGGCGGGAGTACCTAACAATAAATTGAAGCCGAAAAAAATGCACATATGCTAACTGAAAGAATTGTGGCTGATAAGACTTGTTGTCCCTGGACGACCTTCCTAAATTGCTAATGCAAACTTCAGGTTACTTAATATTCGCCTATAACACCAGCACTTTCATCAATGATATACAGGTGCAGCAACTCGAAAACCGTTTTCAAGCCTAGCAAACACCAGGCCATGATACACAAGGAAGTTCAACATCACTAGCGAAAACATGCTCAAAATGGATAACATCAGGGAATTTCCACAAAAAATGCACTGCAGGTCGAGTTTTTTATTTTTAAAGAAAAAATGCACAAAGCTGATTCTAACCGTGTAGAGACTCAGGAATTTGAAGTGCTTGAATGCAACAAGCGAGTAAGATTACTGTAAACATGCAACAAGCTGGAGCAATAAACCGAATGGAAATGAAGTGGTGCGGGCATGATCTTCTTGTACCTTCTGCTTCTTCTTGAACTCCTCCCACGTGAGGGTGTGCGACTTGTTGAGGCTGGCCAGGCGCGCCGCGTGCCACTCTGGAGAATGAAATGAACCGTCCGTCTGCGACGGCCCTCGTTAGCCAAAGTTCCTTGCATATTTATTCTCTTTCTGTCTCTAGGTTGTTAGTTAGAAGGGGAAAAAAATCCTCAGCTACTATTAACTCTATCCATATCAAATCCTAATAGAGTCACTAGAATCATCAGATCAGTATGGATTGCGAAGCCTGGAAATAGGCAGGGAAGCTGGAATCAGAGATCTGTGAGGAGAGGACAGGGGAGGAAGGGGACCGACCATGCCGTCTTCGGGGGCGTCCGCGGCGCCGGGAGCGCCGGACGACGATCCCAGCCGCGCCCGCTGCATCGCCTTGTACGCCTGGTTCTTCCCCATCTCGCCGTCGTCGCCAGCGAGCGCGGATGGGAACCGGAAGGGGGACAGCGAGGGGAGTGGAGATCCCTTTCGCTCTGGGCACCGGGTACGCCGTACGCGCGAGAGTTACACCATTATGACTGGATGGATGGTGGTGATGGACGACTGGACGAGTCGCTGGCGTGCATCATGTAAGCATAAAATTAGAGTACACGTCGTTCGTAGCTATTTTTATATAGAGACGGTGCTTTGTGTCAATAAAAATATCTGAGATTTTATGAAACAAAAAATATAAACTTAAATTTACTTTTTAATTAATTATAATTACTGGCCGCCTACAACTTTTGATGTCGACGGTTGAAGGAGACGCACCGGAATATGGATGGCCAAACTGCCCTTAGACTTAAGAAATAATATATTAATATTTATTTTGTTTTATTTTTCAACAATTTTATTTGATCTCGTATATTTCTTCTGGTTAGTTGTGCTTTGTTAACTAACCATAGTCGGTGTGGTCTAAAATCTTAGAGATCCGGAAGAGCTTACCTGTTACATTTGTAAAAAGTGTCTGTGAACATATTTTATTAGTTAGATTTGTAAAAAAAAATAATAATTATGTTTGCATTTTTCTTGTGCACGTAGTTTAACGTGTCTCTGTAGAGAATATTTTATTTGGTAGAAAAGAAAAACTGTACTTTTTAGAGATCAGAGAAAAGCACAATTTTTATATCAAGTCTCACAATTTAGCCTGACAATGACCACTTCTCATATAGTTTTATGAAACTTGCAAAGACAAAAATGACCACTTCTCATATAATTTTATGAAACTTGTAAAGACAAAAAGGCTTGCAGCGCTAATTAGATGAGATCTTGAAATTGCGTTTGGACATGGTACAGTTCGAAGCTGAAGGTAGGCATGTCTTAAAAAACATGATCAACATCAGCTTCCTCAGACACACGTCTAAGATTTGCGCATCCTCACTTCATTATCACCGTTAACACACAAAGTTGCCACTAGAGGTGTTAATCGGTGCACTAAAAGTTAACTTGTGAACCTCTTTAATTCAAAAAAATGAAGTAGTTTCTCAAAAGTGGAGGAGATCTTGAAAAAGTTAGTTCATTTTGTTGAATAAAGAGATTTGAAGGGTAACCTAATTGGTTTTAGTTTTCACCCCTAGTTGCCACTAAAACAGCAAAATCTAGCTCATCAGCACTGAAGTAGAATGTGACAAGGCCAGACTTATTGAATCCTATACTTTTATTCAGATTGTAGATGGAAGATTGTAATGCCAGATGACTTATTTCCATTCCATGGCAACTGTTTGACATTCCCGTTGCCATTCACTGACTTATTTCCTTCACGTAATGCCCGGGAGCACCGGGACTAACAGATAGCTATGCTACTGGATACAACTTTCTCTGCAGCAGCCAGTCGGAACAAAAAGAATGACTGTCCTGCCGTTGGATTTAAGCACGAAACTCTCATGGCTTGACATGGGTACACAACAAGCTAGCTGAGAAAAAAAAAGGGTCTGCCGAGTTCTAATAAGCAAATGATATCATGCTATTTTTCATCAACGAGCCGCTTTTTCCTTTTCATTGTTTTCCTCTGTCTTTGAGGCCAGCTTCACGATATCTTCCACAAGTATCTTCCCTTCTGTTAGGCACGAAAGGAAATGACTTAGTGATACAGTATAACAAAAGTACACTATATTTTTCATCAATAAGACAGGAGAGCTGAGAGAGAGGACCATTGTCTTTCGAAAGGTTGTTGATAAGCTCTTGTACACCTTCAGTCCCTGTTGTGTCTTTGAGGTAATTTGCTGCTGCTGCTACCTCTTCAGGAGTCACTTTTCCATCAAGATCCCTGTAAAGGCAACACCATAAAGACCAAAGAAATGAATTTGGACATGATGTGTGCATTTAGCAGTGTCTTGGTTAGCAGAGGACAATATGAGATGGGCATTAATACAGGAGTATAGATATGACTGCAAATTGGCAGTATCTAGTATATCTTTAGCCATCTAAATAAATTTCTAATCTAGGTGTGAGAATCAAGGAAAATAGCAGCAGAGGCAGCAGCACACTTCAACAGACAAGAGACAATGTTGTTTCTATTTGTCCTTGAGTGTAACATCCTTCAGTCCCATTTTCATTTTTCATTGATAAAATGATATTTCAAGAATATAAAGAAAAAAGTTCACCAACAATAAAGCATGCCAACTGATTCAAAATAAATGCACAAACAGCGAAGTTACCTATCCAGTAGCTGCCAGCGATTGCCAATTCGAGCATCAACATCATCAATCTCCTTTTCTAACTTTTGAAGCAAAGCATCAACCTGAAATGCAACAGAAGGCAAAATCGCAGATAAATACCTCAATTCAACTAGTATAGAAGTTTTAAAGCATAATATCAAATAAGTGTATTACACCATTTACATGCAAAACAACAAAGCTACTAAAGTAGACAGCAGTCACTAGTACATATCTTTTAAAATAGCAGAGTGAGTCTACTTCTCTTCTACCAATATGTACTTGGGGTCCGTTTGGTTTAAGCGCTGGCAAATCTGCCTAGTTCAGGCGTTGCACCCAGACGTCCGATTTTCAGACACTTGAGGCTGCGAATTGATGCCTGGCCGATGGAATACCCTCCAGGGCATTAAACAAGCACATCCTTGCTACATGGAAACAGCCTCTTACAGAAATGTAGGGAAAGGCTATGTACAAAGCACCCAAAGTGGCCGCACCCTTTCCAGGGCCCGGCGCAAGCAGGAGCTACGTGCATCAGGTTGCACTTTAATGTTCATTACTTCACTCTAATTACATAAAGATTAATTTGATAAGGTGAAGCTGAACAGTGCCTACAATTGGAGGTGATTGATTACAACTATCTCATGCAACTTCTATCTATATGAATAGTTTAAAATTAATAGGGCTACAAAGGGAACTTGGTCACTTCATCACAAATATTCCAGTCAACCTGACAGAATTTATCATGCAAACCAACCGTGAATGTACTTTCAAGCTTTGCTCATTTATGGAAATACATATCATATATGGTTATTGAAAATAAAGAGTATTTCCTAGAACATAAATCAACTTGTTAAGATTTAGGTGAAGAAAAGAACCCCTTACCCTATCTATCAACGCTGAAGGAACCTTTTCTCCTGCAGCTGCCTCTGCAGCATGATTTGATTCCTCTCTAGCAGCCCTGTATGCCCTCCTGGCTTCTTCTTCACCCTCAGTACCCTCCTTTTCAAGCATTGTGTTATATAGTTCTATCTGTATCCAGCAAGAGTGTCAATACAACTAATGCAAATAAAAGCACATAAAGATTCAGTCGAACTTGAAATCGTACCTCCTTGTTGACAAGGCTTAAAAACTCTTCGCGTTCCTTGGCAACAGACTGCAAGATAGGAGGTGAATGTTCCACTCAATTTTAATGCAAGTTTTCTATTTTTCATATAAATGCAGGAATGAAATATTAAAAACAAAATAATGACTCAGATTATACAGAAGCAGATGCAAGCACAGCCAATGCTTGGCTGATATTATAGAGCTGTTCCTTCTTATCAAGCTTTGCTGCTGACTTTAGTTCCTTTGTCTCCCTAGCAGTAGGCTCAACCATTTCCTTCAGAGCCAAATCTTCTTCAACGGCCTTTGGCTCCTCATGTTTTGCCTTTTTTTCTTTCTCTTCCTTTTTCTCTTCTTCCTGAGAATTATTTGGTATTTTAAAGAATTAATAAAATTATTATTGATGATATAGCATTGAATAATCACGTGGCAGGATTCAGAAAGTGCATAGCTAATTTGATTTTTTCAGTAAGCAAATAAACTGAGGATAAGAAATTCAGATATCAAATAGCCAAAGAATACACATAAAAAAGAAAAGATACAACATTAAGTTGGACAAGTAATTACATGATTAAAAAATTATTCAACGAAGAACAGGACAGATATTCAAAAAGCTGGGAGTCATATTTTACAGACGTGAAAGCAAGAATAATA
The DNA here is from genome assembly GCA_001602295.1 of Zoysia matrella. Taxonomy (NCBI): domain Eukaryota; kingdom Viridiplantae; phylum Streptophyta; class Magnoliopsida; order Poales; family Poaceae; genus Zoysia; species Zoysia matrella. Next base: position 62,182 of record BCLG01000753.1, on the reverse strand, counting down.
GCAAGCCCTGTAAGTCATGCCTACTAAAAGAGTAGCTTTCATGTTTTCTCCTTTGGTGTAAAGAGCTGAGAAGGATATCATTTATTTATATTACTGGTTTCTATTAAGAATTGAGATGAATAGATTTATCATGCAAACACGAATTTGAATGACTCATCTTTATACTTCTTATTACCTTAATAAGTTCTTCTTGCATCGCAAGAAATTCCAATTTCCTCTTCCTTTCGGAAACAGAATCTTCAGAGGGCAGTACAGTTCCAACAGTTTCTACAACTTCATCAGGAAGAGAAGATAAGGTTGCTACGACAACCTCCTCGGGCTTCATTTTCCCAGACACAGTAAAAGCTCTGCAGAATTTTGAATGTGCATTAGAATTTGAACAGAAGCAATACATTCATACACCATTCATCACAGAAAAGTTACCTTGAAAGTATCAGAAGAGATGACGGTACAGAATGATTCAGTGACAGGTCCAACCAATCTCCGAGCTGAAAAGAAGCTAAGCACTTAGTTTTTTGCAAAATATTATTAATTTTTCCAAAAATCTCAACACAATATTTAAAAAAAAAAACTCAGCACAATTTTTTTTATAAAAAAAAGCAAGTCTGACTGTCCAGGAACATGCTGAAAGCAGACAACTCAATGAGCAGCCCTTTTTTTTGTGAACCAAGGTTGAAGCTCTAGTTGGTAGCATGTCTAGTGGAGGTCTTACGACCGCTCTATGAGCCTGTTCTCATTAATTGACGCAGATATAATCCTTGCAAATTAATGCACATCTAATCATTACATGGAAAGATAAATATACCTTCTATCAACCATATCTTGTAATTTGTTAGTTATGTTACTGTTCAGTTTCAAGCTCTCAATGCATAGTGATACAGTTCTGGTGTACAAAGCAAGTTTCATATGCACGGTACACCATTTTAACCTCCCTTTGTATAACAGTCAATTGCAGCAATGCAACTTACAGGACACAGCCATGTGATGCATCCCAATGGTTAAATGAGTAAATGGGAAGAAGAGCTTTAAATTTAGGAAACCAAGGCAATCTATAAACTAATCTACTAAAATGGGAATATAGAACACCTACTGAAGCACCAAGGCACCAAAACTAACTGCCCGTCATTTTTATGTACATTGTCCTAAGACAATGACCTACTTCCCCAGTATGCGCGTTTTATCATCATTTTTCATAACAAGCCTAGCACTAGCACCAACTCATTGTTACACAGACATGGATAAGATCATTGGAATCCAACTTAGGCTTGGTTGTCTATCTTTGCAAATTTCTTCAGGACTCATAAATAAAACTTGGAGTCTAACTATGACTGTCATGTTTCCGACCTGGTAAAATAAATAAAAGAAAAAGGGGGTCAGTTGCCTCAGTCAAACATCAAACATGGCAAACCTGCTGCCGCATCTCCTCTGTTGACAACAAATCAAGATGACCACGTTCACGACAAGCTTGTCGAAGCTCATATTCAGAAAGAGTATCTACACCCTCAGCTTGAATCATCTTATCGTCATTCTTAATGCTGCAAGCACAGACATAAACAATGAATATAGATATGCTTCAATCAGACTGAAACTTTGAAAGAGGTTCAGGTTTCCTGTGATATAACAATTATATGTCTCGAGTTGATCTTACTGTAAGAGGATCACATCAATAATAAGTTTAGTAACTATCTACAGTAGAAAGGCATGCTTAATTGTCAAAGATGAAATTTAATCTCAAGAACTATCTGTGCACATTCACATCATATATTTTTTTTCTCATCCCTAACATCTAAAGAATTGAGGTATTTGGAAGACATACTCTTCTAATTTTTTTCGAAGCATGAAACGCAGGTAGTTGTCTGTACCAAAAGATTCAATCCCCATGTATTTGCACATATTTACCAGCCGTGATCTGCAGGAAAAAAAATGATCAGGCATCTGGGTATACTTAAGGATCAAATATACATTCAACAAAGAGCCGACCTGTTCATGTTATCCAAAGTCAGCTCGTCATTAAATAGCTTTGCAAAGCTCAAAATTTCTTCATTGGAGACATGTCCACCCTTTCTAACCTAGTTGCAAATTTAAGTACATCACTTATAGGAAAAAAACAAAAGGACTAAGAGGAACCTGATTTAATACTTGAAACTACAAACTTAGCATATCAGAAGCTGATACCTTATTCAAGAACTCATCCAGATCTTCAGCAGTCTGCTTCATTTCTCCACTACGTGATGTTTGAACTTCTTTTGCCATTTCTTTTGCGGTGTCTTGTAAAAATTTTGCATACTCCATCCTTGCTTTCAGTTTCCTTTTTAGAGCCTCCTGTATATAACAAAGTCAAATGCGTTCCTGAACCATGTCTGCGTATCTGTTGACATTCTTTGATCTGGATAAATACCTCTTCTTTCATCTTGTCCTGGAAAGTGGATGGCAACATGTTTGGGAACAGCTTGAGGAACACAGGCAGCAAGAGCTCCATGAACGGAATAATAATAAACACAGCAAAAGGTACTAGCCTGAAAAGATCTGCTGTTGTTCGTGTGAGTTGCTGCCTTTCTCTTCTTGTAAGGTTCTTTCCACCAGCAAGTTTCACCAACAATCTTGATGATATTCTCACATCTGCCCAGAGTAGCTTAGTGCCCAACCAATAATGCTGCAGCGTAGAAATAAATTCATCCTTCCAATGCTTCAATTTTGCAGCCCAATCAGCTCTTAAACCCACAAAACAAAATATGTGTCAAATTTTGAAGAGTGAAGGGAAAAAAAGGAAAAAAAACACAGCAGCACTTCAAGTTGTAGGGGGGACTGAGACCTGCTCATTGAAGCAATAAGTCGAAGAGCAGGACCAATACCTAGAAGCCTTGCCCATACTTTCTGTATAATTGTTTGGTCCGACTTCTGCACTTCCTCCACCAGCTTAGCTTTTACTTTTGCTTTTGCAGTGCTTAGTCCTTCCACTGCCTGATCACATTCTTCTGGGGATGGCTCTTTTTTATTATGCTTCTGTTTCTCATCCTCGCCCTGACCTCCCATGACATTAACTTCAGGATGCCCAGTTTTGTTTGATATTGTGCGGACTGACTGCAGTAAGAACCTGACTCCCAGGGGCAATCCAAAATTTTGTGCTCCAGAACCATAAGTGGGAAGAGAAACTACACAAGTTGGGCACCACAAGAAACCACTATTATGGCTATAAAGTTTTTGCTTACTTAAAGCATATTGCACCTTAACATGACTAGAATCAGCTGAATTTTCATCTGAAAATGAATATACAGATCTCTGCTGGACCTCATATCCAAAATTTCCTTGTTGAGTTGCACTAGTGGATGACGGCAATAGAACAGTCGCATTAGTATGCTGCAGAATATACTTCCTCCTCCTGATGATAGCCCTTGAAGCCATTCTTTCTCAATGCTCACTTATTTCTTCCCCCAAGGAAACACCAGAATCGTATGTCGTTTCAGGTACCGTAGAACCCTGAAACAGGGCAAATACCCGGCCATGGTGTTGGCACATTGAAAATTTGCAAACATGAGGAAGAAAAGGGAGGTAACATAGAGTTTGATGCTGTACAAATTGGATCGTGTAAAGCAGGGCAGACCTATGCCACCCAAGTAAATGATCAAACCTAGTGCTGGCCTATGCTGAGTTGTCTCCGTTGCATTATTTTTATCGATATTAGCTTTGCTTAAAATGAAGACTGTTTAAGCTGTGTAAAACCCGTCTCATCCTTCGTGTAGGGAATCAAAGGAGGGATTTTAAATGAGGAAAATTCAGTGTTTGAAAAAAATGTAAGCAGCATAATCACTAATCAAAATTTAAGGAATGAAATTAATCGACAAAAATAACAAAATGATTGGGATTATGATGATAAAACATGTATGAAAAAACAACACGCCAGGCATATCAACTAGTCGCGCTGCATTCACTTCCGGTGAGGTCAATCCGTTTCAGACCAGACGGAACCCACCGCCTAAACAAAGCCCCCGCCGCAACCAGTACACCTCTAGACCCAGCGAACCGCGCGAGGGGCGAGGTCGCGGGCGGCTCCCCGTTGCCAAAGAGCCCAAAACCAGCAACCCGAAGCACATCCCGGGCGCTCAGACACGAATGCTGCGCGAGACGAGAACAAGGAAACGCACCACGGTCAAAGGACCCGATCGAGGGGCGCATCGGCCGGACGTCGGACTCCTCCGTGGCTCGGGCTGGATATCCGATCGGCAGCAGACGAGGGGTCGGCTTCCCCGGAGGGAGGGACGGAAGGCCGCAAGGAGAGTGGAGGGGGAAGTAGCGCGCAGGTCGCGTGGGAAACGACCAATGATCGCCGATGCGGCGGATGGACTAGTAAGCAGTCTCATCTGTGTTCCGCGACTCGAGTGGAGGTGGAGGCGAGGGGGATCCGTCGGGACGGGGCGTTGAATTACTGGGCCGTCGGGAACAGCGCACCCTGTCGGAGGGATTTGCACGGACTGGTTGGCGCTGCTTGCTGTGCTGGGACGGATCCACCGGTCCATTCGCCCCCGGATTTGATTCTCGCGCCGCGGAACCGGGCGAGAGGAAGAGGGCGGACGGAAAAGGAACAGGCTACCTGTGGTGCCAGTGAACGCGCCACCGCCGCCGCCTCTATCCGGTGACCCATCGTGGGTACCCGCCATTTTACCTGCTTGTTCGACCGCATAGCCAAGACTCACGAGTCACGAGCCCGACGAGCGTTGAACCATTGGGCCGTCGTTAACTGCACTTGGGCTGTCGGCCCATTTTATTCACTACATTTACCGTCAGATTTAGGCCACAAGTTACTGCATGCCAGCCCGTGCGCCGTTGGCCCATCTTGAATCCTACATGTCACGGGCCTCATGGCCTGCCCCAGAACTGTTTTATGCTGCAGAGACTGAATTTTGAAGCTGTCTTTTTTTTATAAAAAAAAAATGTAAACTGAAGGGCTGGAAGGGGGGGTGGGGGTGATGTTCCATGGAATCCCGGATTTTGCCAGAAACTAGAGTAGGGAGAATAAGGCCTTGGGAACCGATGCGATGAATTTGCGCATATATGCATCCATTCTACTATTCATTAACCGTAATCGATTATGCATAGAAACATCTACAGGCCACAAATGCGGCATGCCACCGTCCACAGTGTTTGCTTGCTTACACAGGTAACTTCGTATAGTATACAAAAGAATTGCGTGATGGTCACCAAAAATGGTACTCTATGACCAAAGGAACCACCACCGTACCGATCGAACCACCTGCGACTAAAAGGCGCTCTATCTCACGGCTTCCACGAGGACGGGGGCGGCGGCGCGGCTGGGAACGGCGGGGGCACGGCGGAGAACATGGTGTTCTTGTCGACCGCGTTCACGCTGACGCCCCGGCCGCTGTTGGTGATGGCCACCAGGGCGGCCACGAGCCCGGCGTTGCCCACCAGCGTCGGCTCGCTCTGCCCGTGGTTCTTGCGCGAGTCCTGGTACTTGTCGTGCCGGTCGGGGCCGCCCACCATGGCGCCCGTGATCACGTTCGGGTTTGCCTTCTTGCTGTCGCGCCACTTGTACCCGCCGGTGCACGAGTACTTGACACCGTTCTTCGGCGTTGACGCGCCCCGGTGGTGCACGTGCTTCGGGTACTTCTTGCCGTAGCCCACCATGTAGCTCATCTTCTTCGGGTTATCTCCAAGGACATAATCGATCTGTTTTTTTTTTCATGATGATTTGTAGCGTCAGAACTTATTACTACTACTACTACAGTAGCTTATTAGAGATCGAATGCAGCAACCTTAAACGAGTAATTCTGAGAGATTGATGTTTGTATCAGCAATATAGTTACAGACTCCACATACCTGAGACCTGGCGAACGCACGAAGGTCGTTGGTGGTCATGAAGTTGGGGCCGCAGTACCAGCCGGGGACGTTGACGGCCTCCATGTAGTCGGCGTAGAGCGCGGCGATGAAGGAGTTGGCGACGACGTACTGCAGGTTCTGGCCCATGCCGTGGTTGAAGAGCGCGAGCCCGCCCTTGGTGAAGTTGAAGGACCCGAAGCGAGGGAAGTACATGCACATGTTCAAGCTGGTGGCGTTGTGGTAGCCGATGAGCGATTCCTCGTACGGGTATCCCGGGTTGAGGAACATGCGCAGTCGCGACAGCAGCAGCTGCGCGCCGGGGAGCTTGTTGTCCCAGCTGAACACGGAGAAGTCGAGGATGTTGAAGAAGGCCTTGGCGTTCTTGGGCAGCCGCGGGTCCGTGGCGAAGGTGATGTAGCTGGCGTTGCCGGTGGCGTAGTACATCCACCCCGCGCTCCACATGTACTCGTCCCAGTAGCTCGTCGAGTTGTAGTAGTACTCGATGTCCGGGTTGCCGGCGGAGTACCGCGTGCGGTGGCCCATCGCCCGCGCGAACTTGTACACGGTGGCCGCGCCGTTGACCAGCTTCTTGGAGTACGCGGGGTTGTCGCGGAACACGATGGACGCGGACGCCAGCGCCGCGGCGACCTCGCCGCCAAGGTCCGGGGCGGAGCTCACTGAGATGACGGGACGCTTGTACGCCATGTCCTCCGGACGGTTCCAGCAGTAGTGATCGTCCGGCTCAGTAGCATTGATCTTTGCAGCACCCACCTGGAGCAAGAGACAGATCAGTACGCGGAAATGCGACACGTTGAGTCTGATACTGCCGAATTACGCAATTTCTTAATAGCTCACACTTTTTAGCGGAATTGGGTTGATCATATAGTCAAATAAAATTCAAATCCAACCATGCTGAAGTAGTACTAAAACATGATAAAATGTGAGATACTTTACCTGAGCATAGAGCTTGTCGATGGTGGAGGCAGAGTTGTTGAAGGTCAGAAGAAGATAGTCCGTGCCCCACTTGATGAGCTCCCTCACATGATCATACTCCCCCACTGCCTTGTACTTGGCGCTGTACTCTAGCACAGACCAGCTCAGCAGGGTCATGGAGAAGGCCATCGGGAAGTGGAACTTGATGTTGTCGCCGGCGTCATAGTAGCCGCCGACGAGGCCGCCCTTGACGTCTGTCAGGTCCGAGCCGTCCGACAGGCCTGAGTTCCCGCGCCACTTGATGCCGTTGTTCTTCGGTAGCTTGCCGGCTGTCAGGAAGAAGGGGAGTTGTCAGATGGATAGAACAGTGCAATTCTCCGCATATTATCTTGGTCATATAATAGACTAGTGCAATATTGAACAAACAGATCTTGGAGAATGGCAATATCTAAGAGCACAGTTTAGTCAGTACTATAAGATTCACATTAGCAGAGCACAGTTAATTCAGTAAGATCTATAATATGATTCAGGTCCTGTGGATGGATCAACTTGCATGTGGTGGCCTAATACTGATGAAAGTGCCAAGATTCCAGCCAATAGCAATCAGGATTTGGGCGATTTTCTCTATAGATCGGACGGTCGCTTTCTGCAAGCAAAGGTGTGGTGGTGACTCGAAACAGGACAGAACATTCCACTAGTGGGGTTGCAGCTATGCACAGCTGTACTACTGCGCGTTGTTGCGTTGGCTCTTCTGCTCTGCTTTGGATCACCAGCATCTAACTGTGTGCACTAAAGATGAATGGTGATTGGTCAAAAAAAGTCAGCTCGAGGCAAGAAATTCATCGCGATTTGCTACGGAAATTTCAAAGTTCTGAAGAAATGGCAGATCCATACGAGCTTCCACCGATCAGAGATGGTAAAGTTTTCAGAGATTCACTCTAGCAGCGAGAGCTTGGAAAAATTCAGCTGAGGAAGGAGATGCACGAAGAAACAGGGGAAAAACAGGGGAAGATCAAGCGGAGCTAGCAGGAAACAGGGGAGTCGCTCGGATCACTCACATTTCTGGGCGTTGAAGAAGAGCAGCGCCTTGTGCAGCGCCTCGGTGTACTGGTCGGGCGGCGGCGGCCCGGGCTTCTTGTGCGGGATGGACTTGGCGATGATGATGGGGAGCGCGATGAGGAAGAAGGCGCCGACGAGGATCCAGAGCGCCCACCACAGGACCTTGCGCTTGACGACGACGCAGCCGAGGTCGACGTACTTGTCCTTCTTCTTGGCCTCCGTCGGGCCGAGCAGCCAGCTCTGCTGCGTCTCGTCCAGCTCGTGGTGGTGCTGCCGCGCCGACAGCGCGCCGCGGTCGATGCCCATGTTGCGGCTGTGGTCGTCCTCCGCCGCACCGTCGGCGGCGATCTCGAACGACCCGCCCCAGTGGTTCGCCGAGTACATGGCTGCTGCTGCTGCTGCTGAACTGCTGCCGGCGGGCCGGCTCAGCTTCGGCCGGTGCCTTCCCTTTGGATCGCTGCTGGATTAGCAACGCGTGGAAGGGCCGGCAGCGCGCCGCGATCCTTCTTGGCGGTGGGCTGCGGAGCCTGGGACAGGCAGGGGGTGTGGACTGAAGAAAGAGGCTGGCTGGGGGAGTTTTCAAGCGGAGAGGGTGGCGGTTGACTCCCGGCTGGTGCTGGCCGGCTCCGGCTACTCCTCTCCTTCGCTTGCTCTTGGGGAAGTGGGAAGAAAGAGAGGGAACGAGGGTGGTTTGGGCATTCTTCTTTTCTTTTCTTTTTTATGTTCTCTTCTTTTCTTTTTATATGTCGGAGAGTGTTTTTTTTACATTGTTTATTGATGCTGCTATGGTTACCAGAAGAAGAGGGGTGTCTTGTATGGGTGACGGGATCCTCGCTTCGTCGCTCGTCAGATGGATGCTCGCCATTGATGGGTGGGATTGTTTCATTTGCTGTGGTTTTTTTCTTAAATATGCCTGAGACCTGTATCTTTGATTTAACAAGAATAGAATTACAACTAGTAACGAGTCTGATTATTTGCAATGGCGGACCCAACGATAAGGCACCGTAGGCCATTGCTCGAGTCTTTTGACTCCATATTGCCCTTTGATTTTGCTATAGCACCTACGGGCAAGGTAATTTTGATTAGCTTGCCTCTTAGCATGCCTGATTATTAGCGAATCAAAAAACCTAACATTCGTACTCCATTGCTTCGCTTCCTTGTTGATGTGTTCTCGGACCTCTATTATTGAGTTGGCTTGACTGAAACACCCTCGCATTGCACTCCTTCCAATGCTCCCATACTGAATTAATTTGATTCACGTTATTATATTTTATCAAAATTTAAAATATGACAATCGCTACCCACATGTCATACAATTGTATTGCCTCATTTGTTTTCTGTCGTACGGGAGTGTGTACGCCTTGCAAAGCTCCTTATCAACCAGGCTGACTCACTTTATCACATCGTCACATTGGGATCCACCATCCGTCTACTAAAAAAAAGTGACGGCCAGCTGCAGACAGCGACTTCGACCGTTTAACCTGACACTGAGGGGCCCCGAAAACCGAGGGAGGAAGACGAGCGCAGGAAAACATCGGTTTCCATGTGTTTCCGTCTGGCGAAAGGCGCGTTTTGCCCCGTGCTGCACGGCCGCGTGGTGACGCCGCCCCTGGGGTGGGGCAGGCAAGCACGTTCAGGCTCTCCAAGGATGATGAGCATTTTTGGGCGTGCATGGAGGCTGCGGTGTGTGTAATTTGAACAACAATCTGTCTGCATCAGCCTTCGGATGCTGTTCCATGTGCCAGATTGTATCGCGATTTTTTTTTTCACATCGATCTGTCCTCGGTTCCGATGAGTTAGAGGACCCGAGAAATATGTGCAGGAAGAGTTAACTGCATCTACAACATTCAGTCATTAGAACCACTTCAGCTTCCCAGATCTCAATCTGAACACGAATTTCAACTGGATTTATATGGCACTTGAAAACACCGGCGAAAAAAGTTTTCTTTGACGCAAGAACTCTGAATCACAGTACTACTCCGTAGTTTCAACTGGAGGATCTCCCTCTGATCAAGGGCAGGGCAGAGCAGCTGGTCAGGACAGTCCAAGGCCCTGTTTCATACAGCTAGAACTTAATAAAAAAACAGTTTATTTTTTTAACCGGTGAAAAGCAACTGAAAAATAAGTTGCTGTTTAAGTTTATTTTAAAAAACTGTTGAATTAATAAGCTGTAAAATAAATTTACTGTTTGACATAGCTTCTATTTATTTCTACGAATAAGTTAAAAATAAGCTACGCAAAACAGACCCAAACATATGCAAGCTCAACAACCATGTGCGCGTGGGCGGGGTGTCGGTCGCTCGCCGTAGCTGTTAGTCAAGGATGGGGGAAAACACACGTTAGTTAGCAGGGGCTTTTGTCCACTCCTCTGATTTGTCTATTGTCCCCGGAATATGCCGTGTTCAGCCTGGCGAAGGTCTGGCACCAATTATATACGCACACACCTGAAACTTTTCTTATGGTCAGTGTGTAGCTTGGCTGATGCCTGCTGGATGTGCACATACGTTCCGTGTTGCAACTGGCAAGCTATCACCAGCGAGCGACCGCTGTACAGCGATATCTCACCGGAAAAGGTGCCAGATAACACGCAGATATACAGTGCAGGTCAAGAAACGAAGAGTACGCATACAGTAACAAATCACAGGTGAACTGAAACTTCTATACGATGTTTCGCTAGTCAGAAAAGCAGTTTGCAAAATATTTAGTAAGATTCTTAACAAAAGAATAGAATTGTGAAGTGTCAGATTATGAAGTCTGTGCCTGTGTCGTCAGTCATCCAGGACAATCGAGTGCCGTTGGTTACAGACTTACAGTGAATATACAATGCCGGAGGGTATGGAGAGAGGACAGGGACACGCCACTAGCCACTGGCTAAAAAAAACTATTGTTATCGGGTTGTTAGCGGCGCAAACCCCACGCCATGAGAAAATATGAAACTCGAACGCCCAAGACACCGACAGATCGACGAGCCTAGGTCGCATGGAGAGTTCTTTATTCGTGACCGACAGAACCATACTACAAAAACGCCTTATATTTGGGCCCCAGGCTCAAGATATTCTACACGGGCCGTTGCTTCGTTGGCCTTGGGCTTCCATGTTGCGTGCGTCGGTGCATACGATCTTCCGATTTCCTGGTTATAAAGAAGTGTACTCTACTGAGATATATTGCTTTCCTAACTTTCAGATCCAGAGAAAATTTTGCAAAGAATTTTGACATTTACAACATTACAAAACGGAACAAGTATTGGTGACATTCCATTTAAATCACCATGTACATTTCTAAAACAAGAAAGGGTGAAGAGTGAAGAACCTATGAGTTGCGATGAAGCTCAAGAGGAATTGTCAGTCCTACGGCCTGGCCAACCACGGAGAGCCATGCCGGTAAATATTTCAGTGTTTGTTCCTGATCGGCCACTTCAGTTTTTCCAATAAGTAGCTTCATCCAGTCACTGGTTCCACAGGGGTGCAAGGTGAACCACGGCCTGCTTAAGTGGGGATGCTCCTGCAGAAGTGAGAGAACAGTTCAATTGTTAAGTTTTTGTGCCAATTAGTGAATACAGATCAAGATGCCCCTATTTATATATCGTCACCTAGAATCACAAGTAAACCAGTCATACCTCTCGAGTAATATAAGTCCACTTTGACTCGCTTATTACTTTCAACGAGTTAGAAGGAAGGTCTTGTTTTATCTCGTCTAGAGTAAGCAGTTGCCCACCTAAACACAAGTGATAGATGTCATGTTTGCTGTTAAATTTCCTTTCAAAAAATGTTTGCTGTCAAATAAACCAATAAAAGTAAGTAAATATTCGTTATTGCGACTGAATTGCATACTGGAGTGGTGCCCCTGAAAGTATAGGACTGGAACCCTGTAGGAGTGGCTGTAGACAATATGGAAATCATAAACATGAGTAGCATCGCTAGAGCTCTGAACCTGCAAAGCAAAGGGCACCATAAGCGGAGTACAAGGTTATTTCAGAACTAGAGTTGAGGTGGACAATTTTTTATCCTAATAGCCTCAAATATAAAAGATATTCTGAAACTATGAGTGGTGGAAGTTCAAAGCAATCTAATGTACAAAGCAAGTCACAGAAACCATATATTGAAGTCGTTGCTCTTATGTAGTTCAAAGCAAATTAGAGTATACTCCCTCCGCTTCACAAAATAGGTCGTTTTGGACAATGTTTTGGTCAAACATTGAGAATATAAATTACAAATAAGTTTTAACTTGTTAAGTTTAAGAATATAAAAATTATATGATTAGATTTGGTTTGAAAAGTACTTTCATAAAAGTATAAATATGTTCTTTTTTAATAAATATGTTTATAGAAAATAGAAGTCAAAGTTATGTTTTGAAAACCGTATCATTGTCCAAAACGACTTTCTTTGTGGAACGGAGGGAGTATTGAACATTTACCCAAGAATCATCCACGGTAATGTCTGCATCATGAAAGTCATTGCTCTCCTCAATCTGCTCAGCTATGCACATTAGTTAAATGCTACAAGTATTTATGCAAAGGAAAAGAAAAGAAAATATAGAGGTAAAGAGACAGCACCTGGCCCTGTCCACAACTGCGGTACACTCCTTCCAGGGCCAGATATCCTTCAATCTGGAAGAAATCAATAGAGATCAGCGACGCGATGTGCAATCTAAGGTTTGGTGAGAGAGGGAATCAACAACAATAAAAAAAATGTATACCTCAGATGGCACCCCCATTCTGCAGCAAGGTCGCCATGTCCAGTCGGGAAGAGATTCATCAACCTCCAACTCCTCCCACTGCTTGATCAGCACCGTTGCGGAGGCGTTGAAGCCGTCCAGAGACAGAGTCCCATCCCAAACGGAGGAGCCGCCCATCGCGAATCAGGGTTGAAGACTCGAGCAGTCGAAAACTGTTGCTCCAAGGGCACGTGGCTCTCTCCGGCCGGCCGGCCAGCCGCGCGCCCTCCCCCCCTCACCTCTGCCTTCTCCCCCAAGCTGCCAAGCACCCGATCCCGACAAAGCAGAGAGACCAATTCACCGCGCGTGCCCCGGCCGTCGGCGTGGATTCGCGACCTGGACCGCTGGACGAGGAGCTCCTGGAGTCAGACGGCGGCCAGGGGATTGACGATATAAGAAGACCGTCCATATCAAATCGAGCGGTCCAGATAAATGCGGTGGGAAGGGGAACCGGAACAAACAACAAAAATCCAGGCGCGATCAATTTCTGGTCTGCTTGACGAGGCAAACACACACACCTATCAATCATTGCATCAAATCCACAATTCAATAATCACCTAAATATTGCTACGAAATGATTTGATCATCCCTGTCCTGGCTGCACTTTCAAAGACCCCATCAAAACAGTATGAGTACTACGGCCATCTTCGCTTTCCCTACATCAATAAAGCTGGCAACGAGGCAGTTTTGAAGATGATTTTGAATCGATGACAACTCATACGTAAGAAGTGAGCATGATTAGGATATTAATTCCTTGAATACAATCATAAAGTGATGCAGAGCATTCATCGGAAAAACAGACACAGTAATGCAGCTTTATTATGACCTTGTTCCGCACTTGGAAATAAATTATTCACTGTCTCAATTATAAAGGTGCCAAAATACAGGAACAGGATGTCAGTAATAAGCACTGCAGAGCAAAGCTACGGTATCGATTCGGTGTCTGCTTTTTAAAAAGCACAGTTTTTTTAAATATACATGGTAAAATATCTTTAATAAAGATGAGTTAAATTAAATGCAATCAAAATTATCTCTTTTTACAAATCTGACACATATATTTTTTACAAATCTAACGGATCAGCTCTTTCAAATCTCTAAGATTTTAAACTCACACGAACTACTGTTAGTTAACAAAACATAACAACCTCGCACAAATATAAAAGATCAATGGAAAGATATTAAAAAAAACAAATTCATTTGAAGCATATAAACATTAGGTGGATGCAGCACCCGTGCATCGAAAGGGGCGTACGTGGCCATTGTAATTTTGAATCAATTAGAAAACGTATGGCTCAAAAAAAGTTATCGTGATATATTATTATATAAAAATTATATTTTTTAATTCATCAAGAAGTAAGCTTTCATAAAAATATCTTTTTATATTAAAAATTATGTAATTTTTAGATATTATTAGTAAAAGTTTGAAGAATTTGGTCTTCAACCAAATTTAGATATACTTATATTTTGAAACAAGGTAGTACATGGAAAACAAAAAGTCGCCTGATACGTTATATAATATTGAATATATTATATGTTTAATCTTTTACGGTGAAGAATGAGAAACTTCAAATTTTAATATTAATATATTATTTTTTTAAGTCAATATTTTTTTAAAACCGTAGCGTTAGCACGAATATCAGAACTATATTAAAATAGGTGTGTTGATCGGATCATGTTGCATATTGATACATGTGCAGGATAAAAATATACTCAAGATTAAATTTCGGCTATAATTATTGAAGTATCAAAATAATCTATCTATATTCTTTTAGAAATTTCTAAAGTGCATCAAATTTTAGATATAATACATATAAACTTTAACTTTTTTTCATGGTAACGATGAATAATGAGAAACTTATAATTTTAATTTAATATGTTATTTTTTTTAATTTAATATTTTTTTTTCAATCGTAGCATCACTAACCGAACAACAGGCATCTCTCAGTATTTCAGTAACCGAAAACTTACCACCCCAAAGTCCCAAACCTGAGCCCCTCAGTGTTGTTCAGCGATCCCATCCGCTTCTGCCCGGCCGTGAAGCACGAAGTAAAATACTAACTCCCTCTTTAAATATAATTATTTTTGAATTTAGTCGAAGTCAATTTTTTTTTACTTTAATCATTAATAATATAAAATTAATAATATTTTATTATATATAGATCATATTACTAGATTTTTTTTTGAAACATATTTTTATAATATGTAATTTTTTATATCAAAAATATTTAAATTTATAGATACTATTAAATAAAATTGATAAAATTTAATTTTAATCAAAATAAAAATGTTTATATTTAAAGAGAGAGAGAGTACGCAAAAGAGAATCACAAGACGAGTTGGATAACTTGCTGAGGTGACTAGGGACGCGTACGGCAGGAGGGGAACGTGACGGCAGCTCTCAGCGCACGCAGAGAGGCCCTGGGCAGACGCGCACAGGAGGAGGTCGAGGTCGCGGCCGCGTAGGACGTCACGGGAGCCGCCGCCATCGCCGCCAGTGGGTTGCGAAGATCTGACCGGTGGCTAAGGGATGCTCCACTCAAGGACTCGAGTGCAGATGTCAGCGGAGTTTCTCCCTACATGCGACGAAGAAATAAAAGTAAATTTTACAAAACTAATATTATCACAAAACTACAAATTTAAATCATAGTTTCAAAAATTACAGATTTAAATCACAGCTTCAAAATCTTACAAATTTTTTAGTTTCAAAATCCTACAAATTTTTTACAGTAAATTTCAGCCACATTGCATAAAATTTATAGTTTTATGATAATTTGAGTATAAAATATGTAGTTTTATGATAAATTAGATAAAAACTATAATTTTGTGATAAATTTAATCTAAAATTTGTAATTTTCTGAAATTATATCTTAAATCTGTAGTTTTATAATAATTTTAATAAACCATATGTAATTTTGTGAAATTTACTCAAGAAATAAAGATAGCTATCCGATGGCATTTCGGTGAAATCACGGTGCGTTCAAGTTGCACACAAGTTAGGCCTTGGATACTGTTGTTTTTTAAAAAACATAGTATTCAGAAACTATGGTTTTAGAAACTGAAGTCAATCAATACCATAGTATTTAAAAACTAAATTTTTTTACAGTTTTAAGATAAACCACGACATGTTTGAATACTAAAGTATTTTGTAGTATTTACAAAAATGATACCAGCTTGGAGAGGTGTTATCATATCAGCTCAACTCGGTGATCAGAGTTGCACGAACACTCCAAGTGATATGTTGTTGGAAGAGATTAGTACTAGTATTTAACAATGTGCAAAATAAGTTGTTAGCCACCACCGAAGCAGCCCTGATGCAATTCATAAGAAGATGAGAGAGTGGGGAAGATGATGCAGCACTCTGAGGTCATCTCCAGTATCGAACAGATCGAAAACTGGGTTCAGAACTGTTGGAGGAAAGCGAGAACACGAGTGCTGGCGAAGGAGAAGTGTGTTAACCGTAGGTGCGCTGTTCCCTCAGTATAGAAAAAAAGAGGTACAATGTGAAGTTTCTAAAACTCCAAAAAACTGAAGTATTAACGATACTAAAGTTTCTAAAACTCTAAAATTAGTTGCATCTAAATACCTCCTTATTTATTAAAACCATAGTATTTTGTAAAACTATGGTATTTTTCTAAAACTTTAAATATACTTTGCATCCAAACAGGCGCTTACCCGCGCAGCCCACGACCTAGGGTCCAGCGTCCAGGAATCCAGGGTGCAGGGGCTAACCAAATCCCCTATTTGGAACGCAAGAATTTCACAAAAAATTTACAATAATTTGTTTAATTTCACAGAAAAAAAACGTAGGAAGTAGGAAAGAAAAAATTTTCCATTTCAAACGGGGCCTCAAAACTTGATTTTTAGATTTGCAGCACGCAAATTTTGTCCAATTCGTTATGCATCAAATTATTTATTGTGAAAATCATAATAAGAAGCCGTACCTTACAAAGGCCAGATGCCAAAAAAATATTGCACCACTAGCAGATCTAAAAGCATTTTAGAATATACTTCCACCATCCTAAAATTGTTGTCACCGATTGTTTAAAATTTGAACTAACTAGCAAAAACAATTTTGGAATGGGGGGAGGACTAAACAAAAGCGACTATATGGGCAGATGATACTAAACAAAAGCAACTATCTGAGCAATTGCAGCAATTAGTTCAAAAGAAGAAATCAAACAGAAGGTGAAAATGAAAACCTGGTGTCAACCTAGAGAAGCTGTGGATTCCTTACCAGTCACATGTTCCAAAGTAAAAAATGCGGCTTTTTAGAATGAAACGGTCTTCATCTGCAAGTGCATAGGCCTTTCAGCAACTGTTGAATCCCCAAAACGAATGTATCCTGAATCTTCCAATTTTACTGAAGACCACATAATCTGAGAAGGTAAACATGGCCAACTAGCATAAAATCCAATAACAAGAATGCCGTCTGATAATGACATTCTTTTTTTAAAAAAAAAACTTGAAGATACCAGTAACTACACTACAAAGACTCAACTTCAAAATGCTTTTAGAACATCCGGCATTCTGTTCCAAATACATATGTTGTTCAGTCAAAAAAAAGAAGAAGAAAAATACATGAACTTGACAAAGCCAGTTTAAAGGAGTATTGTCTCCAAGAATTGTTTTGTCGTCTCCATAAGGACCATAACAGCTAAAGATAAAAGATACAGCTACATAAGACTAACACAAATTTGTTGTAGTGAGCTACCAATTAGAATTTAGAATTATCTAGAAAAACAGCTAAGAAAAACCCTGACAAAACTTTAGAAAAAATGGCAAAAAAATATGTTACTCAATCTGCAAAATCGGTCATATAAAAAAAAATCGAGTACAGTACAACAGAAGAAAAATAACTTGAATGACAAACTACAGCACAGAAAATGAGATGGTATAGCAATTGAAGTTAGTTGCTCCCAATATTGTTCTGAGTGAAAACAAAACATTAGCCACAGAGAATCAAAATGTTTTTTCGAAGTCATACTAGATTTGGTGTCTACATTTGGGGAAACTAGAGGATATTGCCTTCTAAATTCTATCATCTCTCCTAGCCTGACTAATCAGCTTGTCCTGTAGTTCTTGTTGCTTAGGAAGAATGATGTTAGCCCCTTGACCTGACAATGAGAAATATCTCTCCAAAATCATCTATAACCAAAGCAAATAAGTTAAATTTTAGGTAAAAATGAACAGTGATGACTTAATAAATAAATATGAAACATAAAACACATACCACAGCAGCATATGCGTCGGATTTGACATCTCGTGCAGACTTCTTAACACACCTGGAAATTGAGGTTCATAGTCAACGTCAGACAAGATCTCGATGCTAAAAAAAATAACAATTCTATAAGGGTTTGGGATTATCAATAGTCTACGTAGATGGAAGCAATCAGTAGAAATTTGATGTCAACTGCAAGTGTTCAGCTAAATTAGCAACAACAGTAAAGCCGTTAGCATGTTGAAACTGTGGCAGACTTGCACAGTTGCACTGCAATGCCAATCGACAGGATACAGCTCACCTGGAGATCATGAAATCAAGGGCGTCTATGGACGTTCCATGCTCATCCTGCAGATACACCCTCAAGCCCCTGCGCTGTTCAAACAAACCACTTGAGGCACTCAACAATCACCAAGCCACGCAATGAACCAATCTGGCTTACATAACCAAAGGAACTCGAATTTGAAATTATAGGAGCACGCCATGTAGGTGACGCACCGCTCGGCAGCTTGGACAGCGAGCCTCCCGACGACGCTTCGCACCTTGTTGGACTGCGGCGTCTCCCTACCGTCGGCCGACAATGGAAGTCCGACGATGAGCTCGTAAGCCTCCTGCAATCAGATGATCAGATCGCATAGCAACAAGTTTGAAAAACACCCCAATCTATAATCGCATTTCAAATTTGAAATGCTGGAGCATGGAACAAGGCAAGCGAAACGCTACCTGCTGCCGAGCTATGTCAAGTAGCATCAGCTCCAGCTTCTGCCCGCGAAGCTTCAGAACCTGGCGAGATTCACCAACTCAACGCCAGTTTCTAATCAACCGGAACGGCAGCAAATCTATAACCTATTGAGTTCGAGATCGAGGGTGCGTACGGTAAGGGGGCGGGGGAGGGTGATGCCCCGGCCGACGGCCAGGCCAGTGCGGGAGCCGCCGAGATCGACGCCGAGGCTGAACCCGCCGCCGTGCCAGAGCGGATCGAGGCCCCGCCGCCGCGCGTTGGGCAGGAGGGACATGGGGAGCTCGATGGAGGACCCCGCGCAGGTGGGAGCAAGTGAGACCCTGATGGCCCCGATGGCGCTTCGACGGCGAGGCGGGAATGGCGAGTAAGAATGCGCTGGGTTAGCGGTCTGAAGCGACGACGGGCGCGAGCCGGATGCGGCGGCGGCGGCGACGGCTCGAGGCTTACGAGGCAGCGGCGAGTAGGAGGAGGAGTTCGCCGAGGACGACGATATCGCTACAGCAACCGCCATCGCCGCCGTGATGCCGTATTGCGCATATACGGGTGCCCTTTGTTTTCTGATTTTAACTGGAATCGGGCTATTTTTCCTTCCAAAATTCTTGCCAATCATGGTGTTCTAGGCTTCCAGCTTCACATGGAATTTCTTGCATTTCAGATAACACGCCTTCGGAAATTATACCACCAGTACTCCAGTATTTTCAGCATATAGATACAGCCACATTCTCCCTCCGTTTTTTTTACTTTTAAATTCAACTTTGACTATTCTTATTAAAAAAATTGATAAATTTTATATATTTGATATAATATGATTTATCATTTTGAGTTATTAGAATCACAACTTAAAAGTTTACGCATTCGAGCAATTTTTTAATAAGACGAATAGTCAAAATTAATTATAAAAATCAACGGCAACATCAATTTAAAAATAGAGAGAGTAACGCTTATTTTTTTCTCTTGTCAAGTAGTTTGGATGCTATGAAATTTTTTTCATAGACCACAGTTCATAATTCACAAGAGAAAAAAAAAACAATGTAAAACAACCTCGGAATGCCGCTCTTAAAAGTACAAGGTAGAAGCACAGCATCTATATCTTCTAATTATAAAACGAGAGAGGCATCAGACTTTGTATGATCTAGCTCCTCAACAATTGATTGCGCGATTATCAGGAGAATTAAAGGTGGGTTCGACCTTCTGCGGTTAATTACCGAGAGACCTCATTCGACTTTGTAAGTTTTGTTTGAGATCCTCTTATGAAAGTTGGAGTTGCGACCTTGCTTCTCACCGAAGTGCCTTCCACCAAGGGGCGGAGCTACATGAAGTTATTGGTCGATACTGATATTTTTTTTTGCTAAACTAATAGAAAATCACTCTTTGCCAATGTTTATAAGTTTGCTGACCCCATTGCCTAAAGCTTGCTGACCTGGGCGAACATGTGCCTTGGCTTCGCACCTGCTTCCACCGGTGGAGATGTTTAAGACGTAGCGTCACAAAAAATATTGCATGAGGTGTGTAAACCCTCGGAACCGATTCGCCTGCCGCTCGTATCGGTGACGAGCGGCCGGCCACCGCCGCCGCCGCGTGGGCCCAAATAGGGGGCACCCCTATTAGGCCCCCTTACCAGTGGCGCTCGTCCCAGAGTCACTGGATCTCGTTCCGTAAACCCTCGTACTCCTGCATTTTCACGTAGCTGCGTGCTCTATGGGTTGAGCATCGTCTCCAAGGACGGCGTTGACACCGGGTGCTCGAGGGGCAGCTATATTCCGGCTGCATGCCTGCAAACCAGTTGCTACCGTCCACGACCGAGAGTCCCGAAGCTTTGCGCGTCCATGCTCGAGAACGTATTTTCCACTTTCCAGAACGGCCTTGATGCCGTTGTTCGTTCCACCACGGCCGCGGCTCGCTGACATTGCCGGAGAGCATGCATCCCTTGGAGATAAGAACGAGATCGCGGCAGCCAACCGCGCGGCGCCACCTACTCCAGCACCGGTCCCACGACGGGAATCGGGCAGCCGGACCCGGCCGACGCCGCCGCGACCCACGGCCTCCCGTCCCCGTCTCATCCCTCAACTTGCCAATGTCGCGACGTCTGCTAAATTTTCCTCCGACAGCGACCAGCACATCCCACCCAGCCTTTCCCCACCCCGCACGAAGGCGACGCCGCTGCGTGACTCCCCGCGCGCACGTCCTTGTCGGCGTCTTGGCTTCTACCGTTTTCACCGTGCGCGGGGCAGGGCCTGGACAGGCGTCGGGCGGCCGGATAAGACGCCGTGAGGTGAAGCGATGAAGGCTGGCACGGGAAGTGGCAAACAAACTGGCCCCGGCCCGGCGGA